>MU251938.1:0-17117 GCA_019669835.1 Amylocarpus encephaloides
GAGTCCCTGTACGCCTATATGCCCAAGCTTTCTGTGCCAGAGGTCGAGGTCAGGGTCCCTTTCAGTGGCCGCCATTGTGGCTTCTATTGCCACTGAGTCTAGGACGTATTGAGCGCCAATTCGACTGGCATATGCTATGGCTATTCCATCAGAGTCGGTAAGAGCCATGGCGTGCTTGCTTTTGTCGCTAGTTGTACTCACTAGAATGCCCTTGTCCTGAAGCTGGGGGACTGATATTAGGCTACCAGCCAGATTTGGGACATATAGCACATTAGTGAGGGTAAGCGGCCGGGTCTGAAGCTTGTCGGTGAAGATCTGGATCTGTACATTTCCAATTCCAGTGCCGTACATTAGAGCGCCACTAGCAGTCTTAACTACCCTAGGGACTCTAAGCTCAACAAGCTCAATAAATGCGTTCCTGGCATAAGTCATGTGGCGCGTGGCTCTAGAGTCAATGACCCAAGCAACTTGGCATTTATCGAATTGACCTGTAAGAGCTCCCCTGCAATTGTCCGCCGGCGTTTCTTCAGCTAGGTCGATAGCTAGCTTGATCTCCTCATCGTATATTAGCTTAGCTTGGGCAGCCTGTGATTACTAGCCTCGGTCTGGCGTGGGAAGAGGGCCAGTAAAGCTAGTCTTTTGTCGCTTGGCATACTCCTGTCCGTCGACAGTCTGGAGCCAGAGAGGGCAATCATATTGTATGTGCCCCTCGTCGCCACAGCACCAGCATTCTCTCTTCCGCTTTTGGCCCCCTCGGTTACCTCGGCCACCCCGGCCACCTCGCCGGCCGCTAGAGCCTTTGCCCCTTTGTTGGTTTTCAGGCCTATTAGAGGCCATTAGCGATTTTTCCTCAGGCATTAACCTAAGATGTTCCTCGGCCTCTTTTAAGCTTATCATAACTGAGTTAAAGTCTAAGGTAGACAATTTATCCTATAGGATTTCGACCCGCGTTCGATAGTCGATATTTAACTTCCGTGTAGTCTGGAGTAGTATAATTGTTTTTGACTTTTCGGTGGGTAGCTTATTCGGGTCGGTAGCAAAGATATTTGCCTATAGGTCGCGTAAATCATTTGCTACGGAGTCTATTGTTGCCCCTGCTTTTGGCTCGTATTGATAGAATTGGCTAGTATATGTGGCTAGTGACAGGTCACTTGATGGCCTACAGTCCTTCTGTAAAGCCTCCCATTGCTCTTGAGCTGTGAGGAAGTCAATGATTTTATTCTTCATCGTTATAGAACAATAGCCCATGATACAGGTTCTTGCTTTGGCGTTTTTTTCGTCTCCAGGTCTCCTGAGGCAAAAGCCCCTCGGGGATATCTAATGGCGGTTGAGTAGAGCTCTCAGCTCTATTTGTAGTCCGCGTACTAGCGGCGCTATTAGAGCTATTAGCACTAGTAGTGCTAGCTGGCTTCGGTTCGTTGCCAAGGACTAAATCAAGTAAGCCTCGACCCTCTAGGAGAGAGCGTACTTCTTCAGCCCATAGTCTGTAATGGTGTGGGCCAGAGAGCTTGGGGATCTTTGGTGATTTCTCGTCGTAAGACATGGTGGCTTATCGAGTACTGAGTGCCAAGCAAATAAATTGATTTAATTGGTTGGAGCGATATGTGTAACCCGGGCTCATAACCTGTTGTAATGAGGATCTTCAAATGGCACTTGATAATGTGGAGTCTCGAGAGTTGAGGTAAAAAGGTCTGATTTCCGTTGTCCTTTTTCCCTGAGGTATGCCTCATCTATATATAGCTCCTCAGGCTATATTATTTTCATGCCTTATCAACAATAACTCTGCTGCATAGTAGGCAGCAGCTTTTGTCCCATATCACCGTACCTATCAACAGCTCCATAAAGAGTAATTAGAGCTAGTTAAAATCAAGACTATAATATTCTTGAAAACCGCATAGTCGGAGGATTAGGACGACATGATTGGTTGGTTGATTGATTGGTTGGTTATTGCCGGGCTCATAACCTGTTAGGAATGATTGATATCGCGGAAGCTTATTATTGTATTGAGTCTTGTAAGTTGAGAGTAAGCTTAGTAGTTGAGCAAGCAACTTGAGGTGGGCATGCCACTGATATGGTAAAATCAACCAATATTCGCTAACCACATTAGGAACGCCGTATATGCATATGCACAGTCATCATTATTGCTTCTGACAGGTGCCCGCCCCGTACGGACTCGATTCAGCATTGGTACTCACTCGCCGCCGGTCGGCAAATCAGACGGCTCTGAAAGAGCGTCAAAGATGGGGGGTTTTCCGGTTTGGTTTCGAGCGGATTGTGAGGGGAGGTCCTAGGCTTCATATGATAGAGGCCTTGCGCTTCCCTTACGAGCACACGGTGTGTATAAAGCTAGTATCTATGCTCTCGTTGCATGAACCGGACCTTTGCATTCACCGCGATGTTAATGAATGGCGTTTTGATAAGTGGTTCCCCTGGGTAGGGAGAGTAATTTGTTGGTCAAATGAACACTAGATATATCTCTGAAGACTGGCGACTTCCCACATAACACCCACACGGCAGGGTCTTCGTTGTGGGCGTTACTTTGATTGCAAATGGCATTTCATTCCTTGGAGTGGAAAACTGGATATCAAGGCACAATATCTTCTGCAGAAAACCTCCTGTCCATACACGTCTGCATCCTTCCAGGTGCTGCCACCACAATTGTTCCTGTCATAGCCTTGAAGGCTCATAGATGCAAACTAAATATCGTTTGTAGCGGACTATCCCGCCCTCTGATATTTTGTACAGGAGCAAATTGCAGAAATTCTGTGCACAATCTTCGGGCCACGCTTCACACATTTTGTACCATGGCCACTATTTTGATAGACTCCCGTTCATTTATCTCGACACATAGCCTCCTTGAGTGAGACAATATATTCGTATTATATGCAATGTGTAATCCGTAGCAAAAGAAAATCCTGATAGAGATATGTTAGTATGGTGTTGATTTGTGTTGCGGGGAATCTTCTTACTTTCGTGACTACCAAAAGCTCTTTACTCCCACAATACCTGCCTTGAAAGCACAACTATCGCATGCCGCAGTCAAATTGTATCCTATGCCAAACAATGATTGAGATTGAAGGTAATGATCACTAAATCGACGGAACACTACTGCATGACCTCAATTTTCGAGAAGAGCATAGGCTCAAGCATCATTGGAGAACCAATCGTACGATGCATTAGACTTCTTGTTTTCATGGTTTCTATTCATAAATGCGCGGAGCATCTGTTGGAAATCATTTTGTCCCTCGACTTTAGCCTTGGACGTTGACGATTCTGAAGCTGTAGCGGATGTCATTGGCATCACGCAAGGCAAAACAGGCGGAACCACACATGTTTGGACTGCTTGTGCAAAGTGCACTTGAGAGTCTGCGGTAGCAGCCTTGTGCAGAAACTCATGCTCTTTCAAGTGTGCAAGCTCGGCGAAAGTTGCGTGGCAATCTGCAGCTTCACACTTATGCTCATGGAAGTTCTTGATATGAGCAAGCAGGAAGCCTAGGGTTTGATAATTCTGATCGCAGTGAGGGCAGCTGAGTTGATGAGCTTCAACGATATGCTCGTCTCGATGCCTGCTTGTCTCGAAGTAAGCCTGGCATTGTTGGCATTTGATCGTTGGCGATGATTCGTGATCCGACATCTGGTGCTTCTGGTAGTCAACAAAGTTCTCGAATGTTGCTGAACACGAATTGAACGCGCACTCGAGGAGGTAGATAGTTCTTCTATGCTGATTGAGCGTAGCTTCGTCCGGGAACGATCCAGCACAGGTTGAGCATTGGTGCATGTAGTGCTTAACGACTGTGTGTACAGCGGCAAGCTCTACAGTGTCAAAATTTACTATGCACAATGGACATTGATATTGCTCTGCAGGAGATGGTGTTGAAGTTGGTGAAGCGGTCTTTGGGGTCGCGGCAGGCTTCGGAGTGCTTGATATAAGGCTATGGTGTTGAGGCTTTCCCGATCTTCTGGAATTGCCGTGACCCTTGCTAGTATGATGCTGCAATAGATCCTTGCGCTCGAAGAATTCCTTTTTACACGTAGAGCATTTGTGGTTGATGCCGTGGGCCTCTGAACGATGAGAACGAAGCTCCCCCTTGCTTGTACTCCATCCGCTGCAATTGGGGCACTCGAAATAGTGACCTTGTGCAATACAATGTGCTCTGAGACTGTCATTATTGATGAAATCTCGTTTACAAGTTGAGCATTCTTGGTAATGGTTGTAGATGTTGAGATGGTCCACGAAAGCAGCGTAGGACGAATCCTCGAGATCACAGCTGTCACATCCCCAAACCATCTTGCAGAGCTTTTCACGCATTAGCGGGTCGTTCTGGAGAGAATAAAGAGACGCCTTGGACACGTACCACTTCAAGATTCTTTAGTGCTCTAATGTTATTAGTCAAACAATTAGACGATTGACGAATGGCTCTGGAGAACGTAAGTTCAGACGACTTGAGTAGTGCAAAACAGATATCCTGATCGAGGAATTCTGGAGAAATTAGGAGGGCTGATTTTTCGTCTTGTGTCGCAAAGTTATGGCCGGAACTGAGCAAGGTGGAAGTGACCTCGATAGATCGGACTGATGTTTATCGCCTCCAATCCCCGATTCCGGCAGCAGGACTCGCGCTAGATTGCTTTGGGAAAGGTGAATGTGTAGGAAAGTCGACGCGGTTCCTGTCAGATCGTCAGTTATGCGCGATCGAAGGCCACAAGAGACATACCGTTCGTTAAGTGTACTCAAGAGATGGAGGGCAAGATCCAGGCCAGCGGTGTTGGATCCTGTGCAAAGACGAAAGTAGAAATGAATGTTGATTAGGAGAAGTCTCGAAATACTTTTACGCTGGCTTGGGGTTTGGAGAAGAACCGACTCACCAGAAGTGGAAGGATGTAAACAAGGTAAGGGAGCGCAAAGAGTACTCTACGTGACCCTTGCGAGAATCCTCCCAGGCCAAATTAGACTTGCAAAGTTGAAGCGAGGGAAATCAAGAGTCTTTTCGGAGTTGCAGAGATTCGAGATATCACTTTCGTTAGATATTGAATTCTCCTATCGATTCGAGGACATCAAATTTCAGTCTCCATAACGGGAGAGGGATATTTATCTATTACTCTATGAAATCCCCGACAGAATAAGGAGTTTGATATTGGGGTGTACGTGGATTGTTACTCTTTGCTCTCACCTAGGAACTTGATTGCTCATGTTGGAGACATTTGGACATGAGTGTGCAGACAAGCAGCTAATTGATGACAACATCATGTTGATCGCTGTAAGGCGCTATTCTAGGGATGTACTACATGTGGAATCTGTCCCTGTCAGTTTATACCAGCAATTGTCTGGTCTGAAAGGGCCATCCGAGGGGTTTGGAAAGGCAGTTGTTGCCTTTACCTACTTATTTCTTTCCCCTGCATTGCATGCAGTACTTCTTCTCGACGCAATGAGGTTTAAAGTGCATACTAGCAGCCGAGAAGCTCCCCAATTATGGCCTGTTGGTGTTGAGACTTTCGCCGCGCAAGGCAACGCACGAGCTGGTGAGATTCCTGGTTCCAAAGGAAGCGAGAATGCTAGTAAAAAGAAAGGAGAGGGAGCTTGATTAAGGTGACATGGACCTACAAACGGTACTCTGATCGAGGAAGGATTGGGACGTTTGGGACCACTAGAGAGACGTAGCCACGAATCTGAGAGGAGTACTTGACGGCTGATGTTGAGTAAATTCTACCCTGGGCCGTCTATCCTTCCACTTTCTTGATCCCAGCATCGTCTGATATCAGCTTCGCATTATTGAAATCGTCTGACGTGGGAAGCTCAATATGAACATTCGACGCTGTCGCCATGCCCATCGACACTCCCGAAGCAACAAGCTCAAGAACGTGCCCTCCTGCGTTATGATCCACGCTGAGGAAGTGCAGATGCTCTCCGGCAACCGTAAACCCCTGCCAGGATCTGGGAGAACGAAACCCAACGATGGTGCCTTCTATGTTCTCATAGATATCCACGAATTGCTTGTCCCCCAGTTCTGACAGCGGTTGGCCTTTGTACTCCTGGCCCTTGACGGTCCTGGCCTTTATCTTCTCAAAGCGGCCCGTGATTCTGTAGGTCATGAAAAGATTGGTGGAGTGAGCATTGAATTGATCCAACTCCTCATCGATGGCATCTTTGCTGTCCAAAGATACTTGCTTCGTAACCTGGGGAACAAAATTTGTTGTGACTCCAAATGGGATCTGATCCTCCAAGTTCGCCTCTCGAACTCGCCCGCCTGATTGAAGCTGATACACCTTCCCGTCCAGAGACAGGAGCTCACCATCCATGCGAACAAATGTTCCGAGTCCTTGGTTTCCTCTCGAGAGGAATTTCTTCACCGTGACCCCGGATTCGCTGACGCCGTCCATCAGGGCGTTCAACAGGGAGTATTGGTAGATATGATTGTCTTCCATTTTTGCGGTAGGCGAGCTATGTAGACTTCTAAATCTCTGGGGTGTGAAAATTTCCCGATTAATAAGTCGATACTAAGTAGTGCAACTATTCCGAAATACTATGATGTCGTCAGTGTGACATGAAAAATGGAGACCTTGGAGCCTTAAGGTTATAAACTCACGATGTGTAGCACAATCCACAAAAAAATAAAAAAAGCTGCCCTTTGACTTAGACTACAGTATGACTGGGAGACCCTTACCGAGTGAGTGATTTATGGAGAGAGGATATTTTCTCAAGAAGCCATGTCAATCAATATCCATGGCCCGATGTAGACTAGTTCCCGGTGGTTCCGATTAGTAAGGACGAGTTCCTTGTCGAGCCTCACTCCTTCACCCATGCAAATTAAGTTTCACTTTCACTGTTCCTCTGCTCAATCGGTTATCTTTCCTTCTTAACAACATTGCCCTGAGCATCGAAAATTCCTGATACCTGCAGCTCGGAATCTCGGCCCCTCAGGAGGATTACATCATCGCCATGATATCGACTTGAACCAACAATTATTTTATCCTGGAAATCAAGTTCGACGTTGAAGAATCTCAAAATCCAATATGGCCTCGGAAAAGTCCTCTGTTGCAAGTATAATTGTTGAAAGCCTCTACAATGCTGGGGTTCGCATTGTCTTTGGCATACCCGGTGCGAAGATCGACTCAATCTTCAACACGCTTGAGGATCATCCAGAAATCCACCTCGTAGTCTGCAGACACGAGCAAAATGCGGCTATGATGGCTCAAGCAGTTGGTCGAATTTCTGGAACGCCGGGAGTTTGTATAGCTACTTCTGGCCCAGGAGCAGGCAACCTGACCACCGGCCTCTTGACTGCTACGACCGAAGGAGATCCAGTCGTTGCTCTTGTCGGATCTGTTCCGAGACTGCTAAGCACAAAGCATACCCATCAATCTATGCAGGCGTTGGATGTCTTGTCTCCAGTGACAAAAATGGCTGTCAACATCGAGGTGGAAGATCAGGCAGCGGAGACGATACTGGCTGTGTTCCGAAATGCTTCCACCTCGCCTCGTGGAGCCGCGGTTGTCTCAATTCCCATGGACGTCGGGGCAGGAAAATCTTTGATCAAGGCATTTCCTGCTAAAGCCTTTCCCTCGCCTTCTCTGGGGCCCTCGTCGGATGCTCTTCTCCAGAGCGTGGCACGGATGGTCGAGAATGCGAAGCTTCCAGTTCTGTTCTTGGGAATGCGTGCATCAAGCGTCAGAGTTGTGACAGCCGTTCGCAAACTTCTTTCTAAATTTCCAATTCCAGTAGTCGAGACGTTCCAAGCAGCTGGCGCTATACCCAAGAACTTTCGGCACCTTTTCTTCGGAAGAGTCGGATTATTCAGAAATCAAACCGGAGATAGACTCCTGGCGAAGTCAGACCTTATATTGACAGTTGGATACGACCCTACAGAGTATAATGCGAATCAATGGAACCCTAATGGCGACTTGAACATCGTCCACGTGGATTTCACCCCGTGCGACTATGAGCACTACTACCGTCCGCATGTTGAACTTCTTGGTTCAATCGTCGAGAACATCAACTACCTCACCAAGGAGGTCAAGCAGGTCAATAGCTGTGTCGACTCGGATTTTTGCAAAAAGCTCACGCACGATTTCATGGTATGGCAAAGCAGAAAAGAGCTCCGCCGGGAAACTGGCCTTGTGCACCCACTCCACTTTATCTCTTTACTACAGGAAAAGGTCTCCTCGGATACAACTGTAATTTCTGATGTCGGGACCGTCTATATATGGCTGATGCGCTTCTTCTTTGCATACGAGCCTCGCAAACTTCTTTGCTCCAATGGTCAGCAAACACTTGGCATTGGTTTGCCCTGGGCAATTGGCGCATCGCTCATTCAATCACCACCATGTTCGCAAAACGTGGTTTCACTATCAGGAGATGGTGGCTTCATGTTTTCTTCTCAAGAGATGAGCACAGCTGTTTTACAAGGTTGCAATATTACGCATTTCATCTGGAATGATGAAGCCTACAATATGGTAGAGTTCCAGGAAGAGATGAAGTATGGACGGAGCAGCGGGATCAAGTTAGGAGGCGTGGATTTTGTCAAATTTGCGGAGAGCTTTGGCGCGAAAGGCTTTCGAATTAGTGACTCAAGCGAATTAGAGAAGGTCATGAGCGAAGCCTTGGCATACAAGGGAATGGCGCTGGTTGACGTTAAGATTGACTATAGTGGTGTTGCTGAATTGGCAAAGGAGCTTATTCCGGAACAGTTTAACTAATCATATTCTCCTCGAGAACTTCGATAGATAAAACGGCAGAACCTGAATGCTGACTTTGCATGGCTGTTCTGTAGAAGAATATACGAGAGACTACTTCTCCATGGGTTCCGGCTTATGATTTGGCAGACAATTCTCGAATTCTCGTAACAACGTGTAGTGGAACGAACGTACGAGTCTGAAATGTTGCTCAATGGGATCATGAATTAGAGGCATTACTCCAAAGAGGCTGTTTCACCTCTGTGATATAGGTACACAGTCCAGTCTTACTGAACAATTGTGAACTATACAAGAGAACATACGAGCCCCGCTAAGAGAAAGCAACTATAAGTAAAACGAGTTGATCCTTGTAAAAGTTATACATTACAGTGGGGCGGTTGGGGGTTTAACTTTCAGATCTAAACAAGTCGAACTCGGAAGTAATCTCTCTGGCTGCCTGCAAGACGCGGGTTGAGACAAGAAGTGAAGTCGTACCGACATATGTGCCAATGATCCGGTCATGTTCATACGTGGTCAATTATCTCTCTCTTCTCGCGGATGAGATTGCCCTTGATCTCCTAATGTTGATCGATATCCAGGTTCAGGTTGAATGTCCCAGAAAGAAAAGGACGATAAGAAATCAGAAGGAAACCAGTGATGAGGAGAGGAAAGAGACTGGCTCTGATGAGATTGTGGAGTGAGTACGGCTTTGAACTACGCCTTTTACTGGCTTTCTATGTTGACGTCTCGAAGTATGTGAATCACTGGGAACCTGCGAATATTCTCGTGCACACGTCAAACAGCACATTTCATGCTTGAGCGAAAAACTATGAATGTTGTTTCAGTGATAGAATTCAGCGTCTGGTTCTCGATTTCGATCTATCAAGCGCATCCGTACTCTGTAAGGCAAATATCCTCCATGTGAAACCTAGAATCGCTATCGGTGTTCCTATGATTGATGAAATGGAGGGGTCAGAATCTCGAGATTGTGGTTTCTAGTGGGCATGTCAGCGGGTTTGCTCTCGATCTTTCGAATCGATCCGTACCTTGCAATATAGAATCCGTACACGCGTAAGGCACATTCCCCAGCGTTCGCGTGGCGATTAGGGGACGTTAGCAAAGGTCTTGACGAAGAACGAGTCTCTCTCCTTGATCGAGCTGTCCAGCTTCGATGTCGGCTCAATGCGTTTCATGAGTTCCAGTGCTTCTTCGACAGTCAGCCAGTGGCACCAAAGGCGACCGGCAAGCCCCGATTTCCCAAGATTGGCCTTTCCGGTGTCCTTGACCAATTTGGCGACATAGCAGAAGGAAACCTGGTGAACGTTTCCTTTCCACTGCTCACTCTTAGCAAAGTACTCATCGTCGATGACGGCCTTGCAGTGAGTTTCCTCTAGGATCTCACGTGTGAGGGCGACGGCAGAAGGCTCCTTTTCTTGGACGTCACAGCCAGGTAACTTGAAGTAATTGCCGTTATTGTCCTTGAGAATAGCAATTTCCGAGGTTAGAGGGCTGTAGAGAATTGCATGAATACAGGTACGGTTGGTATAGGTAACAGTGGCGTCCTGCTTGCCGATGAATCTGCATGGTACCTTGTTTTCGTACAAGTCAGACATGATGGGTGGCATTGTTTCGTTCCGATGAGAGTGGTGATGGGGCGTTGGAATGAGAGACTGCCAGATTTTGTGATCGATCTATCATTGAGGTTGTTGATGTTTGCGTTCAGCCTTGGCATAAGGGCATCATGGAATCTAATTATTGAATAGAGGCCGCTCCTTCCAGAAGGGCGCTAACGGTCTGTGTGAAGTATACCGGGTCGCTTCCTTGCACCGAGCGTTATAAGGGGAGGACTTTATCAGCGTTGACATGATACAATATGGATGCGCCAGACCCTCTGAAAACGGGACACATGACATATCGTTCTGTCGAAGCTGACGGGCAACGATAATTGAGCTAAAGAGGGCAAGAGCAGGACCAAATACAAGGACGGTCCTTTCTGGGGAAGGAGCCGAGAACATGGCAAATGAAGTGTAGGAGAACGCGAACGTTAGCATAGAGGAAAGCTGTCACTGGTGTGCCGAGGGAAATCCAGAAACCCTTTTAAGCGAAGGTTTCGGGATCATTCGGTAGATTGTGGTTCTGAGTATTTACTATTACTATATTGTTGACGGCAACCATCACTGTCGATATTCCGCTCCACAATCGCCCATGGCTTCGAATACATCATTGACCTTTGATCTTTCCAACACTTCTCTTATTAAACACTTATCCTCATCGTCCAGCCTAAACGCAAACACCTTGAGATTTTCTTCGACATGTTCACTAATACCCATCCGCGCTCCGATGATTACCGCTCCAACGTAATCGTGATCGAGCACCCATCGAAGGGCAACACTTGATACGGATACTCTGTACTTCTGGCCGACAATGAAGAGGACTTGAAGCAATTGCTGAAACAGAGGCCAGCCTCCCCAGACGGTGATCATCTCGAGGTACTTCCTATGACTGGGAGTCATCTGTTGGTCGAAGAGGTTGGGTGTTATCTTTCCAAGCCATTTCTCCGCAAGGAAGCCTCCACACTGCATCATGTCAGCGAGCATCTCACAGGCCTCAGAGCTCTTACCAAAGATCCGTACGTCAAGAGCTTGACTTGCCGTTTCCGACAACTCTCTGCCATCCTGAACGTCGGACGGAGGTCAACAAGCGAAAACTAACAATCTTTAGTAAAATCGAACGTCCCGCAGTATTCTAGACTTACTTGAACTTGATTTGAGACGACATTCACTCCACTGTCTACAATCTCATTCATTCGCTGGGTGTCGAAGTTGCAGAGACCAAAATTTCGAACATGAGGACTTTCATGTATCATTCTAGCCACCTCCACATATTGATGATCATCGTACTTCACAAGTCAATATAAGCCTTCCGTCTAGGGCCTAGGGGTTAGCAGCCTTACATCTTGCCAGTGGAATTGAAGCAAATCCACCTCTGAAGTATTGATGGCTGTCAGCCGCTCATTTATCTTTGTGTCGACAAGGTCTTTCGAAACCTTCGTCGGCTCGAACACACACCACTTAGTAGCGCAGTAAATCTTGTGACAATCTGCTTGGTTGGATCGGAATTGTCCCTTTCTTTCACATTAGCATGGAAAGCGGGCTTGGGGATGGTATGTACTCGCAAATGTGACTTCTGCATCGCCCTTGGTCATGTATTAGCTCTTAGCCGTTCACCAATCATAGTGAAACTCACATAGTGGTCTGCCATATCTACTCTAGAATGTCAGCGCAGTTTCAGGTACTGGACGCTACTCACCTCACTTACCATACGCTATGAAGCCCGCATCAACATGCTTTCGGAAATGAAGATTAATCTTTGCTCTTGACGCAGTTCCCCAAGCCGGGCTAGAAAACTGCCAAAGTCCCATCAACATTCTCGGCAACTCGGCATTACCAAGTGTCATGGATTCGAGTTGCACTCTGCTGGAGATAAATCCATTTGGCATTTTTGTTGCAACCTGAGATTGTAGTTCTTCTCGTTTTGGCCGTCCCAACAGCGTTGCAACGCTATCCTTTCCTCGTTCAAATGGAAACTCCACGAGCTCCACTTTCGCCTGATCTTCACAATCATCGAGTACATTTTCAAGCTCATGTATGACATTGACTTCTTGGTCTGTTAGTAGACGCGCGCCAGTTGTCGTATGGAGTTGTTTCTGCACCGCGGTAACGGCCTGGACCAAGTCTCCATCAATAGTTGCAAGACTTTGCACCAAGTCTTCACTGTCGTCCAAGTTTTTCCAACTAAGGTTTCGAACCTGCCGCACAACCTCGCTCAGGGTCTCGAGGCTTTCGAATCCACGTCCACATCCCATCAAACATCGATATCGACTCTGCAGATCATACAGCGCTGGCAGGGGCTTGAGATCACTAGATGTGAACAGCTCGGGAAATGATGATGGCTTTGAGTTTGTGAGATACGTCGAAACAAGAGACTGAAAGTGCGCTGTGATATTTGGGTTTCCTCCCAACGTTCCTCGCATGACTGACCGGAGAACCTCTGGCGGTAAATTTGCCATGATGCAGTCTGTCATCATATTGGTGTGTGCTGCTTTGGCGGGAATTTTCGAAGGCTCCGAGGTGTCTATCGAATTAACTGCCATATTATACAAAGCTGAATAGTGAACAACGTGCAATCCAGCCACGCGAAGCACGATATTCTCGTCACGACAATTGTCTGTTCTACAGTACAGATGGCGTGGCAGATCTCCATTTTGAACCCCCAGCCCCGCAAAACCCCTGGTCCATCAATGTTGTTCTCCCGGCATCATCCCACTTTTGAGGTATCTGGTAGAACACCGAACACCATCTCACGATAGCTATGCAAACAAGATTCAAGATACTGCAGGTAGACCCCTGCATGGAGACAGGAATCTTTGGAAATTTCTTTTTATCACGGGTCATTCTTTCCGTGTTTGCCGCAGGAGCCATCTTAATCCAAGCCCAAGACATAAATAAACACTAAGAAAGTCACGATATCATCAAGCCTGACGGGATCTCTCCAGCAGAAGCCCTCAATAATGAAGGAGACAATGGCTTTTGAGATGCCTGGCGGTTCTGAGGTTGAGATGGGGTCAAGCGAGAGGTCAGGGGAACAGCTCAAGCGAGACCTGGGGCCTCGACACATCAACATGATTGCAATTGCCAGCATGATTGTGCATTTCAATTATCGGATGAAGATTTCAACCCAATAAATGGAATGGCAAATTGACTTCAATTAGGGAACAGGGCTATTCCTCAGCTCAGGGAAGATATTGCCATGGCAGGTCCTGTTGGCGCGCTTTTAGCGTACATTTTCATGGGACTTGTAACTGCGGGAGCTAGTGTAAGATTGCATCCCTCGGCATATAGCAATACATCTTCTCGTGTTGCCATAGTACAGTACTGTTGAAATTACGGCTTTCATGCACGCCGCGGGAGGATTTGTGCGACATGCAGCTGCTACAAGATTTGATTTTTAACGGATCAAATTAGGGTACGCCATGGCAATCTCAGTAACAGCAGGACCCAGTGCAGCTACCACGATTATTCAATTTTGGGGCACAACTACCAGTCCTGGGGTTTGGCTTGCCTTTTTACAGTGTTTCTCATTGTTATAGTTGTGCTCAACTTTAATGGGGTTCGCTTATACGGCGAGGTAAGCAGATTCGATGACTTTTATTTCATCTGTTGACTGTGGTACAGTCGGAAGGAATCTTTGCGAACTAGGTATAACTTTTCTTAAATAAGATACTCACTTGCGATTAAGTTTACTAGAAACAGATTCTATTTAAGAAGGTAAAACGAAGGAAGGAGGGAGAGGGAGAGGGAGAGGGAAGAGGGCAGCCCTCTCTTTCGTACAGTGGCGCACTGTACGGTAAGTTTAATAAGATATGATGACTTCTATGACCAGTCAATGCAGGCACAAGTCGTGTGACCCCGAGTTAGTATTTGTTGATATCCAACTATGGTTAACTATATGACATATATGCCGAGTTTTCATATCGGGTATAGACCCTCACAGTCACTAAAAGTCACTACATCTAACACCCTTATAACATCCCCGAGAAATTTAAATATCATAAACCTATAGACCATACCCTAACAGTAATAACTCCCACCAAATGAAATCGCAGACCCCCGCGCCCCGAGGCACAACCATAAAAGAATCAAGTAGCCGTCTTCAGTCTAGCGCAAGTGTTTTTTCATCCACAACCTGTCGTGGAACAAGGCAGGGGTGGTTTTCCATCCAACAACATCGTGAAAGAAATCCACAAGAGGGTGGTCGTTGACTTTTGCAGGTGTGGAGTCGCCGACTAAGTCGGGTTGAAGGGTTGAAGGTGTGGTGTTGTGAGTAAAAGGTTGCTCGGCAGTTGACCAGTGGTTTTGGCCGAGTGGAGGAGAATCTAGACCCTTTGCCTGCATCGTTTGAGTCAGAGCATCCTTGTCTGTCGTCAGTGTTAGCTTGCTAACGTCAATATCCAAGTCGCCCTCTGCGGTACTAGTCTCATTGTTCAGGGAGCAGCCTCATTGTTCTTCACATCATCATCAACACTATGATTAGTATTGGAGCTGGCCAAAGAAGTGGTGCAGTCCGATGAGCAATGATACTTGGTGGAATTAAGAACCGAGGTGGCGGGATTATCTGAAGAGCCACAAGTCTAGAGGGAAGAGTCAGTCGAAGTGCCCATGTTAACTCACTATTACTTACATTATCCTCTTCGCCACTTCTGGCAACATAGTAATCGGCAGCGTCGAATCCTTCACCCAAACTCTCAATACTACCGAGATAGACCCCAATCGCGGCACCAAACTTCTCGATGTCAGGGAAAAATAAGTCCCGCTTCTTCACCTCCGTTTCGTGATACTCGAAATTTATGTTGTTAAAGTTTAGTGTTGGCCAATCTTCATATCTTTCATCTTCGTTGTCTTCTTCTTCTCCGTCCGAGCCTATTATCCACAGTTCTTCGTCACTGACCATCTCTGCCTTGAGACAAAAGACCTCTCCGCTAAGAGAAGTCATAACCACCCATAGTGTTAGATCTTCATTGGAGTAGATTCGCCCAATTGGAATGGCATTCGCCTGAATATTTCCTCTGGTAATTGAAAACTTAATAGCTGGGTAACGACATAACTCTTCATCGTCTTCCTGGTTTAAGGAGAGGCCATAGATATCTGAGATAAAAATCTTGAATTGAGATGTTCCTTCGGTTTCATTTCGGAAAAGAAGGAGGATTCCGTTTATGTGTCGCCATTCAGCTATGATTAAGTTATAGTATCCAAGTTTTTCGAAGATTGAGTTGGTGAGATTATGGCTAGTGGTTGGAAATGCAATATGAGTGTCGTTTCCCTCCTCGATCGGAGTTGACGTAGTATCGTTGCTGATGGAAGAAATAAACTGAAAATGTTTTTCTTCCTCCTTGATTGAGTGTTTGCCGAGCCTTGCAGGCTTCCTTTCAGGCTTGGCACAAATGTATTTCAGGAGTCTTATTATATCAGATGAATAGATAGGATCTATGCGTGGTCTGGCTGGGAATAACTCGCGCTCTCGTCTTAAGACTTTAGACCTCACTTTAAGACTGGCTACCCAGTATGTTATTAGACAGATAGATTTTAACTTGTGAGAAGTGGGAGACGTACCTTCGTGCCTCTTTCGGGCTGTTTTGTGCTACAGCCCTTTCTTTTTGGCCACGCTTTTTCATTGTGGATTAAAGATTCGTACTTGATTTTTCTAGATGATAGAAAGTGAACCTGAAATGAGGGACGATAACTTAAGGGCCCCAGGATCTTTGGTATAGTAAGTTGGGAATGTAAATATTGTTAAGAAAACTGCCACTTTCGTTGGAAGAGAAACTTAGTTATGACATTGATGAGAGAGTTGTGATCTTTATATTATTTTGGCAGGCTTCTATATTTGTAAGGCGTAAAGCACCGATGCTTACTTACTGTTCTTAGAAGTGTTGACATCAGTATATCAATAAAGGAAAATTGTCCACATGTAGACTCCAAAAAATTCAATAAAGAATTACAGTATATCTTTATTTGCGTTTATAATTTTAAAATAGTTCCTAAAATAGTAAACAAAGAAACTAATTTAAGCTAGCTACTCCCTGTAGAACACGTGACCACTATACACACCCGACCTGTTGGCCGCTCAAATTTATTTTATTACTGAAAAAGTTTCCTCCGCGGTCAACATGCTGTCTTTAGATTGGAATTCGCAGGGGTTTTGAGCTTTTCATTACAAAGTAATCATAATAAGTGGATTTCGGCTAGAGGATTCTACGCTTCCTATAAGATCACAGTTACTTAGTGGTTTCTACTTTCTATTAGTCGGTGTTTCCGCTTTTAAAAGTCGGTAGAAGCAGAGCCCTCTTATAATATCCGCGTTAAATATGTATTCAAGACGTAAACTACCTATTTTGATATTCTTTCAGAGCGTAGCGAACTAAGACTTCCACGGCAGTGGCCCTCGGGAGGGGCTTTCGATAGCCTACAACGCTTGACCTATCAATCTTGGAAGGGAAAGAGCACATTTTTGTACAAGCTACAGGTCAATGGGTTTATCAGATAATGAGATCGGAAGAGAGGATTTATTGTGGCATCTATTTATATAATTTTTGTTTTCTTTTCTTTTCAGTTTAGAATTCGCGTGAATCAAAGCATTTTCGACAAATATCTCTTTCGTGAGATTCCTCTTATCAATCCGTCACAACTGCCAGACATCACGAAAATTGAATATAATGGCTGGAGGTGTAAAAGGAGTTATCAGCCTAAATAAGAATAGATAATCTTCTTTATTTCTAGATATTGAATCTAGCAACAGATAACGTGGTTTATCAGGACGTCGGACATATCAGTACCTCGGACAAAAAAAGTACATACAAAAAACGTCTGTGCACAACTGTACTTTTTACTTAG
>MU251939.1:0-17037 GCA_019669835.1 Amylocarpus encephaloides
TATAGAGGGCAGTCCCTTTTAAATGTTTCCTGAGAAATACTCTCTTTACCCTACCCCAGAAACCAAATTCTGACTCCTGCATAAGGCTCTCAGCTACCCTTGGCGGCAAGTACAGTCTCATAGCTTGGATGCGTATAAGGGCTGATTTTGGCTTCACTCGGCTTTAATAGCTAGGTGTAGTAGGGTTAGGTACGGCGGAGCTAGCTTCCGATTGTTTACCACGAAGATACGAAGAAGAAATTTTCCTCGCAAGTAGGTGATTCATGTTACTCTCCGGTTCGAAGTATTCCGTAGGCCAACGGAATTCCGTCCTCCAGTATTCAAGTGGGTTAATCTCCGTAGAAGGGAGGGCGGTTTCGTCTTCTTGCGATAGTTTTCGATTTCGATCCTTAGCCTGTGGAAACTTGACTTGATTTAGCTTCATAGCAAAGTAGGCAGGAGGAGAGTGACATGCCTCTTTACCGGGGGGGTGGCTGGTTGGGGAGGGAATTGAGTGCTTTGGATCGGTATTCTTGTCTTTGGATACAGTCCGTTCTTGGGGGCGTTGTATCTCTTCTAGGCGTGCGCTCTTACCGGGAGATAATTGTGGTCTTTCCTAGATACCTTGAGGCCGCTTCCCTATCAATGATCAGTCAAAGTATGTGGTAACGGGGATGAATGACTTACCTTGGTCTTTTGGCACTGAGGGTTGCCGCCCAACATTTTGGGTTTCACGTTTTGCTTGACGAGGGGCCATATTGACTGGAAGGAGGAGGTGTAACAAGTGGGTTGATGGATGGAGGTGGAAGGAAGAGACGAAATACAACCACTGGTGACATAAAGCGAAGAACGAGGGTTTTGATGTGTGGCGGTGACAAACTCTAGGTCCTTGCCCTAGTCACCCCAGCCCCATACAAGTACTAAACTTTAAAGTGAATGCAGGGTAGGAAGTGCTTACAACCTACAGGACGAGATGAATGTAAAATTGATGTCATGTCACCTGATTTTGGGAAGGTTTAGCACCAATCACCTTGTTAGAATAAGTCTTGACCGTCCGCCATTGGTCAAATACTATCGCGTCATTTTACATTTATTGAGGGCGGGGGAATACGCAGTCACTCTCCGTAATTGAATTGGTTAGCGAGGCTGGCAGTCATTGAGCTTACATAATCAAACCTTAAGCAGAATCTCAAGCGTAACTCTCACTTCTCGTCAAGATTGCCACCGTCTGAACGTCGAATTCAACGCCGGTGCGTCATACCGAATCATACGACCTGTGGGACGTTGCGCACCTCATATACCATACTCAACGCGCACACAAAGCTCAGGCATGCAGTTGTGTTCCGTATCGTCGGCGACCAAAGACTCTGCTGGACGATCAAAGCGGTGCTTTCATCGACACGCCCCTTATCGCCAAATGCCCTCAATCCGACAGGCAGCGGAACCAGATGACTCGGTCGTTCCAAGCAAGGACCAAATCCAGAAGGTCCTAAAGAAAAGCCATGGTCGCTGGCAGCAATATATCAAGCAGGCGACGGAGCAGCCATCAATCTTGCTTGATTGCTTAGGGCCTCGTAATTCGATAGGCAGAACCCCAGCAATTCCTACTGGTCGCCTTCGAATGAATGGGCGGACGGTGTTCGGCTAGTCAACATGGAAGTTCAAACACCAAGACGAGTGCCATTTGGGAGAGTTTACGAGCAATTTAAGGCCTATGACACGAGGCAATACCTCCGTACACGCCCTACTATATGCACGACAGAGGGGTCCGCATCCCGGGCGGCCGGCACGTGTAACGGGGCCAACAGGAATGTGGCTTAGACATGGCTTCAAATGGTAGGCTGTGGTGACAACTGAATTCTTTTGTTGCACATCGCAAATCAGAGGCCTCACGACGACATACGAAGTAGCTCTTCCAATCAACATCTTTCGTCAACACACGCCAGGTTTGGTTGCACATCGCGAAATAATCCTTCCCTTGCACAGTGAATGCATGGCGCTAACTCGAAGCGAGAAATCTAGCTGGCTCTGGCAACCGCTTGTCCATGTACTCGTAAAGGAAAGCCGCCGTCGCTACCCCATATTACAGGGGAGGGGGCTGTAATACTTAACAGCTCCCTACATATAGCCTTCGCAATCCTTTCACTCGCGCATCGCAAGAGGGCCATTGCATGGGCAGGGTGTATCCCATTACGTTCAAGCACGAGGATGAATATCCCATGGGAAGCCCCGTACAGACGAGCCGCGCTTGATGGCGTACAAGAAGGGGGAAGGAGGACAAGTCTTGGGACTAGATTCTTCGGCAAGTTCCTAGGATGGATGGAATAGCGAAATATGGTCCATTTCTCCCTACAATTTATTTCCGTGAGGTCGAATTTACGGATGGGATGGCGGTAGGAGGTGGCTTTGTTTCCCTCGATTACAGGATATCGGCCGTGGATTTCTACTGTTTCGTGATCATGTGAAATTAAGAAGGCGAGTATCTCCCGGTGAAGCTCTTTTTCTCGGTTTACAAGTCTATAGAGTTCGACCATACCTCTCACGACAAGTGTCATACTATGAGCATTCTGTCGACCGGCGATATCGAGAGCCGTGGCGCCGCGCTTTATTACTTCGCACCTCAGGAACGGGAAGTACATCTGCCAGGTGGCCATGAAATCGGACGTAACAGTATCCGAAATCTCGCCGTCGAAAGGCTTACGCTTTTCGAGTTGATCGTCCGTGATCGTAGACCATCCGAATCCCACAGAATAATCAGGTCGTAGAAAGATTCGGCGTAATTCCAGCCTCAACATTATTCGTGGGGAAATGTCTCCAAGATGCTGGGAGAAACTTGCGGCCCAAGGAACGGTGGAGGGGAGAGGAGAAATGGAGCGAGAGCCGGTTGAGGAGGAGAGGTTTGGAGGAAATATACTTTGTACAGTACGTAAGGAGGCACAATAGGTGGTGGGTGCATATAAGAAGCACAAGGCACGCTAAGCCCCTTTCAGTGAGTCACGTGCTCAACACAGAGCCCATCATCGCCTTCGGCTCACCCGGCCTCAGGACTCAGGAGGCCACGATTACTCGGGTCCTAAGATGGTAGTTTCAATGGAAATGGTCATGTCGAGGTTCCGGGGTGGGACTACCTGTGTCTGCTGCTCCTGCAGCAGCTAAAAAGACTTTTCGAGCTCCTGATGGCAATTTTCAATTTTCACACAGCTTTTGCTGCAGCCCCACTACCACTCGCCCTCGAGCCAATCATCTCCCGCACATCAATCGCCGCTTCTCTGGTTGGCCGACGATCGGCGCCGGCTTTAGTCTATCCACCGCCTTGAAAATTCCAACTCCTCCTCACTCCCCTCTCCATACATTCTCACTCCCCTCGTCTTCGAGTTATAACCTTTCTTCCTCCCTCTCCTCCAGACCTAAAGCAACAGCCGCTCGTATGACTGGGCGTCCGTCAGTTTTCACCTCTCAGGTACGTGTTGTCGATCTTCTTATCCGGCTCCCTTGTCTTTGTCGGCGTCTCTTGACACATGAACATCCGTCGTTATCTCGAAGCTTGCTGGCGTCGCCAATGTTGAACATGTTCTGCGTAGCCTGCCTTACCTTCCATGGCAAAGACTACAGAGCCATTCCACTTTCTCGTTGCTAGAATTGCTACCCTTGCATCTGCTAACAATTGGCCATAGGATTATCTTTCAGGTTAGCCCCGCATTGCTCGAAATTTTCACACCGCCGAAGTTTAACATCACGATTCGTAGATCACATCTGGAAAGCTTCAGTAAACTGAGAATATCTCTCGACCACCACAGAGCATATTCACAGTTCCGGCGGACTTCTAGAGTAACTAGCATAACATCATGTTTGCTCGTTTCGTCAAAGCCGGGGCTTTTAAGCCAGCATGTGGTGTTTACACTCGCATTTTGCAACAAGTACGGTGTCTTGCTACCGTGGACGGGAGTCTTGGTCGTGCTATGCCAGTGACCCGACCAAGAAGCACGCCGATTTCGCATGATCGAGCTACGTTCACCATTCGGGTATTTACCTTGGATACACATATAAGACTTAGCTAATTAAATCTTTGCCTAGGACGGACCGGTTTTCCATGGCAAGTCTTTCGGAGCCAAGTCCAACATCTCTGGCGAAGCCGTTTTTACCACTTCCCTCGTTGGATACCCAGAATCTATGACGGACCCGTCGTACCGTGGGCAAATTCTCGTTTTCACGCAGCCCCTTATTGGAAACTATGGCGTACCCTCCTCTGCGCGCGATGAGCACGGACTTTTGAAATACTTCGAGTCTCCAAACATTCAATGCGTTGGGGTTGTGGTCGCAGACTATGCCGCGAAGTACAGCCACTGGACAGCGGTCGAGAGTTTGAGCACCTGGTGTGCTCGTGAGGGGGTGCCAGCTATTTCAGGCGTCGATACTCGAGCAATTGTTACGTACCTCAGGGAAGAGGGGTCCTCATTGGCTCGGATCACCATTGGAGAAGAGTACGACGCTGATCAGGACGAAGCATTCGTGGATCCAGAGCAAATCAATTTGGTCAAGAAAGTCAGCACCAAAGCGCCGTTCCATGTCAGCTCCCAAAATGGAGATATGCACGTTGCAGTCATCGATTGCGGGGTGAAGGAAAATATCCTGAGAAGTTTGGTCAACCGTGGCGCGAGCGTCACTGTCTTCCCTTACGCTTTCCCCATTCATAAGGTTGCGCACCACTTTGACGGCGTTTTCATCTCCAACGGCCCCGGGGACCCAACGCACTGTCAGGAGACTGTCTATCACTTAGGCCGATTGATGGAAAGCTCCCAAGTTCCTGTCATGGGCATATGCCTTGGGCATCAATTGCTTGCGCTCGCCGCGGGGGCTCGAACCATCAAGCTGAAGTACGGGAATCGTGCTCACAATATTCCGGCCCTGGACCTGACGACTGGACAATGCCACATCACCAGCCAGAATCATGGATATGCCGTCGATACCCCAACTCTACCCCAGGACTTCAAGGAGTACTTCGTCAATCTCAATGATGGCTCGAACGAAGGTGCGATGAACTGCAATTTGTATCATTATTATGCTAACTCTCTCCTCTCAGGCATGATCCACAAAACCCGACCCATCTTCTCTACCCAGTTCCATCCCGAAGCTAAAGGGGGTCCAATGGACTCCTCGTATTTGTTCGACATGTATATTGAGAATGTTAAGCGATACAAGGAAACCCAAGCGGCATGTGCGACGGGTAAGGATAATCGCCCATCACCACTCCTTGTTGATATCCTGTCGAAGGAGCGCGTGGGAGTCCAGCCTGCTCAGCCTGCTCAGCCTGCCTCCAACCTCGCACAAGCAGCATTTCCTCAACAGGCTGCGGCGGCCTAAGATACACGTCAATGAAACCTCGGGACCATGGTGGCGTCTTGGTGTCTGGGAATGAACCCAATTGATGCCGAATTTTCGACGGAGCTGCCGCCTGCGCTTTCCCAGTTGTGAAAATGCCCTGGTGGATGTTGAACACCACCACGGAATGGTCCCAGTCATCGGCGATGTCTACCAACCCCTTGATCTGCTCGATGTGCTTGGTGATGCTTGCCTTTCCCCGTCCCGTTGTTGACCTTTATCATGGCTAGGTTTAAAGAGAAAGGGATGGTGGCAGTATAGCTTGCGCATTGTGGCCGGGCCCGGGTTCGTGCTTGCCTGTCACTCACAGGATGATTGGAAATGAAGACAGACACCGAATGAAAGATATGTTCTCCGTAGTGTGAATCAACCATTGGCCCGACTCGACTCTTGAGGGAGCACGATTGTGAGCAGTAATTGCGTGCTTCCTTACTCGTCGGCACATACTAGTGGCTCGTCTCGTGACTCGTCTCGTTGTTCGTCCTGAGTTCGACGACAATTTCTTCTAGGCTCCCTTGCGGTGATTTCGTGAATCGATTCGTGGGCAACGCTCGCTTTGCTTATGCACCACCGCCGTCGTTGCATGTCCTGAATGCAACGGGGACGACGTTGTCAAGCTCCGAGTCCAGTCACCTCTCCCTCGCCCGCCCTCGCTCGCCCTCCCTCTCTGCCTCTCCTCTCCAACCCTCCGCCGGCCTACCAGACTCGTTCCTCGCACACACTCAGAGCACGCCCTCACCTTACCACACCAAACCTACTTCGTACTTCGTACTCGTATCTCGTACTCGTACCCTAAGAGCACGTCCACCACTTCCAAGACTCCACGAATCTACTCCACCCCTCCAACCTCTCCACCTGTCTTATCCCGCACGTTACCACACGAAAACCCATTGCGTATTTCGTACTCGTACAGAGCTCGTCCACTCCGCTCCTTTCCACTTCCATCCCATCTTCCTTAACTCCTGACTCCTTGCTCCTTGCACCTTGATACCCAACAACAGCACTTCAGACTTCTTCTGATCCTCCCCTCGAACGGCCTGTGAATGCCGAGATGGTCAACTCCCTACAGGACGCGAGACGGAAATACAGCCGCTGTGCTAGATCGGACGAATATGGCGATGACCAGGCGGATGACTCTCATGACAACCCGCCAGCTACATCGGACCCACTGCCGGCTATGCCTGGCGTGCGGAGGATACGAGTAAAGGTAGAAAGACAAGACCGCCGTACAGATATCCACCGACCTGCCACCACTTCAAGAATGCCATCCGATTCCTACGCGACTCCGCCCAGTCAGATCACTTCCTCGAGCCGGAGAAGAAGACACCACCACAATCCAGAAGAAGTCATCCATCGCAGACATGCATCGTCCGACTCGAGACATGCATCATCAACCTCTCCCCACTCCGCCACTCCACAGGCATGGAGGGTTCCAAGCGCGGGAACGAGGGAGGTTGGTTCTGGCGAGGAGTCGATCGAGTCCCAAGACGAGACTCCATCTCGGGGGGCCCATCAAAAGGGAAATGCAAAGAGGCGGAAGATTCGAATCGTCTATGTCACCGAGGAGGAGTATCACTCCGCAAAGCAAAAGGAAAGGCCGAATCCGACAGAGAAGAAGTCGCGGCATGTTCCTAAGGAGGATTCTGTTGCGAGGTCAGTGACGCAGCGACCCCGTAAGAAGAAAGTCGTGGAGCCGGTAGCTTCGTCGCCAAGGAGGTAAGGACTCATCAAATCCGTTAGACGATGGCAGAATCTAATCTTGGTCCATCAGACGTTCTACCCTCAAGGGAGAGCCAGATCGCTCGTCCACTCTGTCCACGAAGCAACATACGCCGAGTTTGGCTACTACTGCGACCCATACAACCTCTAAACGCTCGTCAACGTTCCTGGGCAATTTCTTTGGGCCTGCTGTACAACATCACGAACCGGAAAAATTGTAAGATAGTCGTGGTCCATGAGATATTACCTGCTAATCGCTAGTAGAGTGGAATGTTTGACTTGCTTGTCTGACGACATTCCCCGATCGAAATCTGCAAAATTAAAATGCAGCCATCGAATGTGCCATTCGTGTTTGAGGCGTATATTTAAGCTCTCGGTCACGGATCCCCAGCACATGCCGCCCAAGTGCTGCACCGCGGACCATATCCCCCTCAAACATGTTGAACGGCTGTTTGATGTCAATTTCAAGAGGAATTGGAATCGAAAGTTCCAGGAGTACTCGACTAAAAATCGAATCTACTGCCCCTCTCGACGATGTGGAGAATGGATCAAGCCTGGCAACATACACAAAGAAGATGGGAGGCGGTACGGTAAATGTGGACGGTGCAAAACGAAAGTCTGCTGCTTGTGTAACGGTAGGTGGCACGGTAACAAGGAGTGCCCCAAGGATGAGGAGACGAACAAACTACTCGTTGCCGCGAAGGAAGCCGGATGGCAACGCTGCTATAGCTGTAGGACAATGGTAGAGCTCAAGGAGGGCTGCAATCATATGACCTGGTGAGCATCATGTGCTGTTTTCCCACCCCCGGGACGAACTGACGTGGTACAGTCGCTGCACGGCAGAATTTTGCATGATTTGTGGTCTGAAATGGAAGACTTGCAATTGCCCTTGGTTCAATTTTGAGGCGGTGGAGGCAGACCGCCTCGATCATCTGAACGATGTCCAACCGGCTCAAGATCCTGAAGCCGCTTTGCGAAGGCAGCATGATCGCCCTCGCCGGCAAAGGCCAAATACTTATGATGAGGAATTAACCGAGAGGCACCGTCAAGAGCGACTTGATGAAGAGTTGGCACGTCGTCTTCAGAATTTCACCATGGTTGACGACGATGACTATCAGGGAGGTATGGGTGATATCAATGGAATTGGAAACGGCGCTGGCCATTTCATGAATCAGGATTATATCAGAGCTGCGCACAACATACTCACCGGAGCGTTCGATCAAGCAACACCGACCGCAAATTATGTGATGGGGGTCAGACAAGCACGAGGAGACCCGCTTCATTCTGAAGTGCGAAGAAGTGCTGGACACCACGCAGCGTCTGCCTTCCCCCGGAGAGAACCGCGTGTCAGAGCACCTTCTCCGCCGCCCATGCTTAGGAGGCATACGATGAGAGAGCAGGCATTCAATGCTGCGCCTAGTACTCGGCCTTCCGAGCGTGTCGTGCCACGAAGGACCATGACTGATTATGAGAGCGAAGCCGCGGTTCATACCCCATACAATAGAAGGCCGTCCAGAAATCTATCCATAAGATCACCTCAAGGCATTCTCCCTACACGCGTGATTGACAGGCCACCGCCTACACGAGCACCTGCCCAGTTGCCAAGGCCATCCGTCCTTGCTGGGCTGGGGGCCAGCCGGAGCACTAGTCGTGTTAACGCCTGGAGAACTCACGTCGAGCCTGGGGTGGAACCCGAAGAAGGCATGTTATCCATCTGATCCTTCGCAAGGAGCTTGCCGCTAGCTTCGACGATAGCATTATTATTTCCCGATATTGTTTATACGGATATACCATATAGCGCATTTACAGGAGGAAAAAGTACGTAATGTACACTGTAGATTCCAGCTTTAGACGGGTCCACAAGCTATCAATAAACCCCGATTTTATTTAAATAGCCCTAACAAATACTAGTATCGTTCTATGATCTAATATTACTTTACTTTGATATTTAATATCCTCTTTTGAAACCCATGGAAGGAAAAGGGGTGGCTTTGGCTAGGGATAGTAGTAAATTAGGCCTGTAATATACCTTGGATATCCGATAATTAGTTATTAACATACGAGGATATATTTCCACCTAGAATTAGCTTACGGATGGTACGATATTCATGATTATATCCGTATAGCCGAGATCTGTAACGTATACGGATATATTCACGGATCATCCGTAATTCGACATCCGGTGGATGGACCTCCCTCTCCCTCTCCCTCTGGAGGCGATTTCCGATCTGGTATTCGAACCGGAACATGGCGGCTTTTGGGGGAGTACTTTGGTTTGGGTGGTGATGCTTAGGTTACTTCTTTGGGGGGCCGCTTCCGACCAAAAACCGTTAGACGATGTAGGGGGGGGGGAAATGATCGAGAGCAGCTCGGTACCGAGGTCGACCCTAGGAAGTATAGAAATGGCAATTTGAAGACGCCCGCCTGGGAACTTTTCTTGCGTAGAACCAACCCGTGAACCGGCCCCTCCCCATGTCTCCAATCATAGAGATCACCACCTTGGGGGCAGAATCTTGTGTTTTCCCTTCGTGAAGGAGCTCGTGGTGCGGATCTCCCGAGAGATTTCTTGCCGCTTGTTCGCATA
The DNA here is from genome assembly GCA_019669835.1 of Amylocarpus encephaloides. Taxonomy (NCBI): domain Eukaryota; kingdom Fungi; phylum Ascomycota; class Leotiomycetes; order Helotiales; genus Amylocarpus; species Amylocarpus encephaloides. The sequence goes on from MU251939.1 coordinate 9,662, forward strand.
AGTAGAAGACTTAACCGAACCTAAGAATCTCCCGTGGTGGGTTGTTTCGTTGAAGATCAAGGATTTCCTCTGTGTCCACTTCTCTAACACGAAATGATCCTAGGTACGATACATTATCAAAGCCGAAACCTCCGAATAGGATTTCCTTTGATGCCGCAAGGCATGGGAACGATTTACGATATGTAAATCATTAATGGGTTTGGACTATCGCAGATGGCGATTGCAAGACCTATAGAGGCAATGGAAAAGGAGAAGGAAGATAGGAAGACAAATCAGGAAGGGATGGGACGAGGATCTCATCCCATATATTGATTGGCGCGAGGCCTTTCTGAAATCATCTGCTTTCTTGAGAATAGGAAATTTCTACTACACCATGATCAAACCACCACGTAATCTCGTCTTTCATCTCCATACATTTCCAGCCCGACCTATCAAGTTGCGCTAGCGTGTCAGAACCTGTGAAACAGGCTATCACCCAGAGAGACCTGATCGGTCGACAACCCTTTCACGTGCATCTCTGTTGGAGCGGTGACTTGAATACTTTGGGAATCTCCAATTCGGCATTGGCCTAAAGCTGCTCGATGTTTTTTTGAATACTCTAGCAAGATACCCATGCACCATTGAGCAGGTTTTTCTTCAGCACCCAAATCATAAAAGCATTAAAAGGGAATTGATGCCATCTCTAATACACTGAGATTGGGCCTCGCCGATGTACTAGAAGCTTCATTTGGAGAGTTTCTTGGGCGAGGTATTACAGAAGACTGCTAACGACTCGTCCACCATTTCACAAAGCGGTTTTTAACCCCTAGACCCAGGACTCCCTCAAACACATCTCTATCCAAAACACCATTTGGGATCGATGCATTAAACATTCCTCTTTCGAATTCTTCACATAAGAACTGTCCCTCGAAAAATTCATCTGCTCACAACACATAACTTTTTAGGCAACTGCTCCATCAAGCGCTGTCTCATCCACCGTGCCTGTCTCAGAATCCGTATCACAGAGTCATTCCTCGTCGATCGATGCTCTATCCAGTGCAGCTTTATCGACCGCGTTCATTCCTGAGACAAGTAGGACACAGAGACAAAATTTAACCGTACATAGAATGCGTGGGGCTGCATCCCCTTGCCACCTCTGTACATCGCATGCCAACGAATGGTAGTTGCTCGCGTGCACAATAAAGCAATAGAAAATGTGGAAGGGGAGCTCGAGGGTGAGTTTGAAACACTGGAGAAGGATAACAAGGAATTGGAGGAGGAGAAAAGGGACTTAAAAGATTATGTGAATGGTATGTAGTATTTTCTTCTAAAATATATCTTCTATCGACGTATCATTCACCGCGTTTGACGTCTTGTCGGGTTCCTGTCGTTCTCTGAGAGACCCTTTGGGTCAATCTAGACGATTGACGCGATATGGAACCATTTTCTCCTAAGTATTGAGCGTACGGCTCCGAATTCTCCAATTTCCGTTGTATATCAAGTGTGAACAGGCCATCATTTCCATCGCGCTCGAAGAACTGTTTCTGCTACGTCGTCTCGAGAGCCATTGTGAAACCGTGGGAAAATTCCACTGTGGTCCATATTTACAAAACAGTTGTTTTGTAGGAGCGTGACTGCCAACCAGGTAACCCTAGGGGGTCTCCCCTTTAGATCTTCAAGTGCAAACACTTCGAGTTGTACTGTACAACCTCTTGAGAGATCATGTAGGCCGGTAGCCTGTACTTTTGATCTTGGAGATGGTACTGATGGAAGGCGAAGTCGATAGCGGAAGCAAACTTGGCCGGCTGAGTAGAGAAGTCGGGTTTCTCGAGCTGTAAATTATTTGAATAGAGAGCAACGGCCTACGACAGAAGTATCCCGGCCATCAGAGCCCTGCATTAAGGAGCCAGTATGGTCGAATTCCTGCTAGCGTAATTGAGCTAGGATGTCAATAAGCTGCACGTAGAAGCATTTCCTCTGCTCTCTAGGCTCTTTTCTGAAAGCTGATATATATCTAGCGACCGGCCCGGGATATAAGTCCTGAATGATGAAGGCATGCCCGGTAGGGTATTTCTCGTCGACGCAACCCCCTCGGCAGAAGGCATGAATCGGACGATATACCAGCTTCAAAATCGGAGGTAGCTTGCCGTATGGTAGCGACTTTGCCCTAGACTTTGTCCCAGATGTTGTGGACGGAGTTAGTCCGAGGAAATTCTCACAACCCATTTCACACTTTCATTGAACTCAACGAAAAACACATGTTACAGCTACCATTTCCAGTTTCTTGGAATATCCGACAAGCCTTGAAGCAGTTATGTCGGGATGCTTTACCATAGACGATGATGGAGCCAATGAACGCCTAGAGTTCGCTTTCTTGCTGCGCTACTGTTGGCGGGAAATCATCCACAATCCTTGGAGCCATTAGATGGAGGAGATTGCCAATGTCACAAGTAACAAGGCGTCAAATGAGAAGACTAGTCGAATGTAATCGTGCTGATGGAGCGAAACAGCTTCGCGGTGGAAACATGTGACCTAAGCTAAGTCACGGGATACAAAACCGTCGGATCTTTTTATCACGTGACCATGGCGTACAGAAAGGGGTAATTTTTCATGTCTTCAAGTAATATTACGATGCCAGGGAAAACCAGGTAGGAATATGGCGAAGACCAAACCTACTTGGCCTCAACTGGAGTAAGTAAAAATGCGGCTTGGAAACTTTTTCTTGAACCCCCCTTTTTGTCCTTTCTGACAGATGCGAGACAGGTTGGGTGCGCGATTTACCGTATTATCAGTGCTTAGCTGACTGGTGCCGGCGTCGAGCTCCTTGCTTGTTGCCAATTGTGTGAAGGGCGGTCCTAACGTGTAAAAGTCTCACACCATGAATGTACAACGCACGAATTAGGTCGGACCGACTGAAATATTGCGAGTCAAGAACTGAGAATACGCTGGTTTTCAATAAAAGGCTTGGGTGACTAAAATGAGCCTTGCGAGCTTGAGGTGGTACGACGACCTTGGGGAGGTTGGGCCCAAACATTGATTGGTAAGGGCGATCGCAAGGGGGTAGATAATGGTAGATGATCGAGCTAACCCTATATATTAGAAATCGATTAGTATAACAATTAAGTTGAGTTAAGTTAAATACACGCCTTATACTCGACTCAACTCAACTCAGAGTAAGCGTAGCCTATTAAGTAACCCCTGAACCCACCGGAGGTTCGTTGCTTTGTCTCTCATTCGCCTGTCTAATTGATCGATCCCTCTGTTCCTTTGCCCAGTCTCTGGCATTTTTGAATGCACTGGCTCCCTGCAGGAAGTTTTCGACATTCCCAGTCATGCCCCAAGTGTTGATTTGAGTCATATAATATTCAGGCCTACCCCCAGGACCGTTTGGCTGAGCAGAGTGAGTGGCGTATATCTTCAGTTGGCCACCATAATAAATTGCTGTGATAGTACTGGAAGTGTTATCGTACATCGATTCATCCTGCCCATATAATTGTAGATAGTGCATGCCTCTCGCTCCTAGTGCACCGTCGTAGCATGATTGCCGTTCTGCTACTGCTAAGGCCCCGCCCGTCCCTTTTGCTGCTAGGAAGAAGTTTGGTATGATAGGAAGGTCGTACTGTGTCGAGGAACGATATAGTGGCCGAGCTTTGTGCGAGCTTGCTGGTTCAGCTGTTCGGGGGCGAGCGCCATAGAAAAGGTACGGATTACCAGGAATAATATTGCCGTCTATAAGATGATTGAGGTTTGTGAATGGTATTTTTCCTGAAAGACATTTTATATCATTATTCTCACCTTCAAGGACGCGAATCACCGATATTGATGTTTGTTCCTCCTTAAAAGCATGGGCATTTAATCTTTTAAATTTCCGAAACAAGCTATCAGAAATCTGTGATTGAGATAGAGAAGATCGACGTTGCGCTAATCTTTTATTTATCTCCTTCCAGTTATTTGGCCGTGGTGGGACTTTACCATCCGGATATTCGTACTCGTCGGGGTAAACACCACTATCAATAAGATCCTGATGGAAATTACGATCATGTGGCCCTGTGATTTTGATAGTTATGGCATTCGTGGTTGTTCTGGTCTTCCGAGAAATTTCCATGAATTTTCGATACTAGAGACAAGATGATCAGCGCAAGCTTTACTAAGAATCCTGAAATACGTACGCCTCTCAGGTCCGATAGGTCTGGACCTCCGTGTCGTGAAAGCATATCGATTTCCTCTAAACTTCTAGTAGAGCAATGGGCGAGAAAGTCTGCTACAGGATGATTTCCACCTTTGCTCTTCCCCTGAGAAGAAGAGTGTCGAGTAGGCGGACTACTTCTTCGATCCAACTCTTCTAATGCGCCTTCAGTCAACCAAATATTTGACAACTTGTCCCAAAAATTTGGCGGTGGGTGAGGTCCTTCAGGATGGCCAACCTTTCGCGTTTTCGACGGATATCTCGACAACTCTTGAAGTGGATGCTGCTCTGAAAGCAGATGCTTGCGTGAGATAGAGAATTCTGGCTGGGACATATCGTAATTGTTGACTTGGAAAACGCCAGGAAGGGAGTGGCCCTTATATATAGCACCACATGAAATATCTTCCGAAATGTTTTATTAACTTAATTTGATAGATAAAGCTGGGGTGATTTAATATTTTACAGTATAGGCTTTGCTCCATTCTTACATCTAAGATCTGTGCACCACAAATAGCAAACAAAAAACAACAAAGAACGATGGAATTTTGGACGGTTGCGTACATCGGCAGGTGGCTAAAATACATAATCGGTCGTGACGAGGGAACAATAAGCGGCGCATTTCATAGAGGCACGTTTTACTCCCTAACTACCAAATTTACTTCTTTTTTTTCTTATAAACGTTAGTTTTAAGAAGTATTACTGCGGTCCCTGGATCTCCTAGTAGGCTGAGTCTCGGCATAGCGGGCGCATGGAAGGAGCAAACTGGAAATAGGCCTAGAATTCCAGCCTTGTCCGAGTCGGGAAATGATAATGGTGGCTCGGGACCTAGTCAATCAACACAGACAAAGGGAAGAAACCTGAAACGTCCGACTTGAACCGAGACGATTGTGATTGAAGATATTTGACTGACGACAGAATTCCATTCACCGCCAAACGAATTTTAACATCACTAGTACCCTTACACCTTTACCAGAGAGTTTGTCCTACATCAAATGTCTTGACACTCACGATAAATGAGATTTCAGGGTTCAAACTATGAAGGGATTGAACTCGAACTCATGTCTGGGTACTGCCCACTCTTAGGCTACAAAGATACCTTAAAGCAGAACTAGAGCATCTTCATAATCTAATTTTACAAAGAATCAAATCTCTCAACACTAAAATCGCTGGCTAACCTCAATTTTTACTAAGGGCAACCCCAGTGTGCATTATTACTGTCTTTGGTCGAAATCCTTCGTCATAAACATGAAGCGCTTAGCACTAAATTTCAAGGTAGCATGATGGAGCATTGATTAATGTCAAAGCCACGATTAATAGGTGCTTATTATACTGGCGCCTGCCATAAATATTGCCACAGCCTGGTACCAACCTTTTCCCTGGCCTGAGTGTTATTCAACAGCTCACCTACAACTCTAATTATACCTGCAGCCTGGATCACAAATGGACAAGGCTGCAGGCAGTATAGAATGAAAAGAAGCTTCTTTGAGACAACACTCGAGTTAGTGCTTATATTGTTCCTCAGTCGCTATCGCCCTCGTACTTATTTTGAGAAGTACCGTCGCTATATATGGAATGAACCTGAACAACAATAACAGCCATGCAGTCAATACCTGAACCTAACTTAGAGGTCTAAATAGCAGTTAATTAGAGACTTAAAATCAAAGCGTTCGACGGCGAGGATAGAAGGAGAATAGAGAGACTTTAATTCGAACCATTTTTATCTCAAGATAAGAGTGGATTTGAAGGCGAGTTTTAAGGGGTTACTGTGTCGGGGAAACTTGGTCATGTGACCGAGGAACGTGTCGAGGTATCGGATAAAAAGGGGTAATTTGGTTGTTTTATAGGCAGGTTGTTTTCCAACTCCAAATGTCCTTTTGGTTCGTAGCCAAGTCGCCTCTTCACACTATATTATACTTAATCACCGAGTGGAGTATGAAGACGATGACCAAAAGTGTCGATTATACTCCGTACGGAGTACCTCTCTACAACGTTGTAATACTTTTGACCGGGTTCTCGGTACAGATAGATACAGGGGAGGGGCCGGCCCATGCCTGCCTGGAGACCCCCACATTGTCAAGGGTAAAAAACCGATCAGGTGATCAGACATCCAACTGGGCATCACTTAGCGAGCTGCTTCTTCATAATTCAGTGCCCTTTCTTTTTTTTCTTCGTTTTTTCCTCCTCCTTCTTTTCTGAGTCTTCTCCCAGAACGAACCAACTCTCTGTAACATGCGGACTTATGCAGCTCTACTCACACCTCCACTCACACCTTCGCCCACACATGTCAGCAGCCAACCCCATCCGGCATGGCTGGATTCACAGCAAGTCCTACTCGCCTCCTGCCCGGTTCAATCGTGTGGGAAGAGTTGGAGAGACTTTCTTTTGCTTGCAACTTGATAACTTGACCGTTGATATTGAGTTACTTTCACAGTTCCCGCTCGTCCCCCTTTCTAAATGTCGCCGCATATTTCAATCATCAGCCTTCATGAAGAAAAGAAATTTCCTCTATTATTATGTCAGCACTATAGGCTCACAGCTATGCGCCAGAATCAATTACCCCTTACATTCAAAGTCGAGCATGAACCAATGACTGTCGTGAATGGTGAAACAGAGAAAAGCAAAAGAACCCTTTTTACTTAAGGGCAGATTCACGGCTCATTGTGTACACAGTCTTCTTTCTTTCGACCTCATAGCCAGCCCTACGCAGTCAATGATCACTCGCAAATTCTTTCCCATCCCAAATTTTGAGCTCCACGTTTTCCTCCGCTGCCCCCCCTACTCGCAGCCAACACTCAATCCTGATTGTTTGTACTGACGCTCCCGTGGCCATGGATCCAAATCAAAACGAGGCCGACCTATCGGCTCAACTTCATCAGCCGCAAAATGCGGAAACAATGAACCCCTATGCCTGTACGATATGTGTCGACCGACCCGTCTTTGAAAATGCCAGTGGTTTACGCACCCACAAGAGAGAGAACAACCTGAGCCAAATCTTGACTGAGGAGATTGACCAGCAGGTGCACAGGCAAGACTTTGAAAATATGAGCCCTCATCCATCATCGCAAGTGTGCCAGTGTGTAAGCGATAGGGGGGGGGGGGGGGGGGGGGGAAAAAAAAAAAAAAAAACACCAAAAAAAACAAAAAAAAAAAAAAAAAAAATAAAAAAAACCCAAAATTAAAAAAATCGGGGGGGTACAAACAAACCCGGTTG
>MU251940.1:0-16898 GCA_019669835.1 Amylocarpus encephaloides
TACCGAAAAACTCTTCCTCGGCATGCCCGACGGGCATACCGATATCTCCTTAAGTGGCTTGATATAACAGATATCACCGTACCTATCAACAAGAACAAAGAGCCACTATAAGTCACAGCAGGTACTGGAGCACTCCTAAAAACTCTGTAAATAGTGCCTCTTCGAGGCCTCTCCTCTTCCTACTCAATCAATCGATTTTGAGATCAACGAGTATGACATGTACGTGAAATCGCCGTCTATGCCATAAGGTCTTAAATCAATAAGAGCGTAAGGCTTTGGAGAGGGGAGGACGCGTTTCAAGCCTTGTGGGACTGCTATATGAAGTCTCGCACAAATTGCGAGCCTCCTGGTAGTTCCAAATAGTCCTACTTTGTCTCCTTTCGCCTCATGCTCCTGGCAAGCTCATGGGTATCGTTTTCCACCACGTACTAATTGAAGTGGTCAAGGACTATGGCGGGTTGTGCCCTAAGCACCGCCCAGGGATGGGCATCCTTCTTGACGTCAATTTTTAACAATACCAAGGTCGAATGAGGCCTTGATGACCGTCTTGCATACGCCGCGAGGCTCCTTGTTAGTGGAGAGCGGTGCTGGGAAGAAGTGTACTTGCCCCTCAAGTGAGGCTGTTGCCGTCATTGCGACGTGGCTAGACATGGTCACTGAGATTCCGAGGCTGTTGTGGTGGTTTGTGTTTGATTGTGGGGGTGTCTGGCTTTGTTTGTGTGGTGGTTTAGGTTGAAAATAAGTAAGAAAAATGTCACGATGCGTCCTGAAGACTTGGTACCAATGTCAAAAGCACCCTTAGGAGGGGTTGAAGGTAACATTTGGCGTTTTCCCGACGAGCCGAATGCTTGATTGTTAAGGGGATGTCAGGTGATTTCTAGCACCCAACTTAACTCTCTACAGGTCAACCTTAATCTAGGGACAATCTCTGTCTTATATAATAGAGAATCTTATTTTATAGATAACTATTGGATAAGACTCGACAGAAGGTGAATTCTATATTTTACGCGACTAAGCGACAATGCTTAAATTCAAAGGCATGTAAGGTGAGTTCTAAAGCTCACATAATATCTTTAGGTTGGCTATCTACAGATTAACTGCCATGTGGTGATAATCTCTGGTCGAAGGAAAGAATAATTATATTTTACCTATAGAAATATTATAGGTTTAGGTGAGACTAGAAGGCATTTGAAGTGACTCCTAGTGCTTAGGTAATGTTTTCAGGCTGTAAGGGTCAAAATGTTATGTGTGAGAAAGCTGGTTCTATTGGAAGGAAGCTGCTCTGGATTAAGTACATCTGTCACTTGCGTCTAGTATGTGATGTCCCCATGTGGTTGTCCCTATGTGACTTGCCTTGTGACTTGCCATGCCATATGATATCCTATCGTATCATCTGCCCCCTACAAAGAAATCTTTCGCTTCGAGAGTGATGTCTGAAAGTAAACGTAAAAAGCAATTATAAATTTACAAGTGGTAAATTAGTGATGTTGGATCCTTGACCGTTGATACATGGTTCGACCTTGTTGAATAGGTCGCGGTTGTCCACTATCATGTTGAATTGATAGCTTCGTCACGCTTCACTGTTGTAGTGGGTGTTCAATTCTCTCTTCATCATATTCTCAAGCACTGTCATTTGTGCTTCAGAGAAAGGCATTGCCGAGCCCTCGTTATTGGAGGAGTCGCTCTGAGTATTCGGAGCTGGAGCCATGGCTAGTGCAATCGATTTTGGTGGGCCGAAAACAGGGTCAGGCACCGGTCTTACGCCTGGAATGTCGGGGTACGACAAAGGGCTCTTGGGGCTCTTGGACTGGATGTGAGGGTATGATAATGGGCTTTCGTCTTGTCCTTCCGGGCTGTCTTGAAGCTCTTCAGGGGTCTGTGGTTGTTGGGGGGTTTGGAAAGAACTTCGACGTATCTTGCCATGACGGCTAAAGGGGTTTATGATACTCGAGAAGTCAATCGTGTCTGTTCCTTGTTCCTCGACATTTCAGAAAAACGTAACATTGTCACATGGACTCGACTCTACAGCCATATATACTCTATGGTCACTATGGCGGAGAACCTACCAGACGACGAAGACGAACTTGCCTAATAGATACGCTTTTCTCTAGGAGGAACAGCTCAAGGAGCAAAAACACAGCCTCTTCAACAACAGCATTACTAACTGCTATTTCATTGTCATTAGTGTCAAGTTTACAGGCAGCTCATGAGCAACACATACTCTAGAGGCGAGAGCATTAATTAGAGGGGGCATACTGTTACAGGCAGTGCTGGCAAACCAGACGATACTTGGCTACTTGGAGGCACATAAACTCAATCTAGAGTAACCACCATTCAACCCCGCCATTTAAGCTCAAGTGACAGCTGTAGGGCATACCTCACTGCCCATGAAAGGAACCAGCAGCACTCAAATGACTGCCAGGGGGTCCTCGTCGAAGATAAGATCCACCAAGGAGCCCATGGATTACACCCACGGCGCCGTCAAACAATGGGGATATTGGGTTATGGGGTAACGAAAGCTGGCTCTCCTTATATGATATGCTACGGGTCATAAAATCAGCGAGCTTCTTTCGTTGGAAATCGGGAAGATCAGGAGTTTAAATATAGTGTCTAGCTTGGTTCATGCTAGTGCCTTTTTGCAAAACGTCAAATGATGACTCTACTATGGCCATATCAAATAGGAAAGCAACAAGTCCGCCTTATTGATATACAATGGTTCTAATAGACAATGAGGAAGGTAGAACTATAATGTAGAACGGCACCATTTGCTTGGATTTGTATAGTCGCAGTGAATGAGGTGGTTCTTGGAGAAAATGCGGGCACCAATGCACTCCATAATTGTGGCGGGCCGTTCTTTGGTGGAAAGGGGTAACGGCCTGGATGATACAAATGCCAAAAGCGTGAATTAGTCTTTTCATTGCAACAGTGCTTCTCTGCGCCCGAAGTTTCTGATCCTTAATCAATTTATTGCGCCTTTCCATTATAAACCTTCACGACGCCGGGTCCCGATTACATAAACATTCAAACCAATGCAGATCCGGCTTCTTTGGCTCTCATCTGCCTCAACAACTCTTGATCTGCATCACTGACAGGTACACCTTCGACCTTCTTCACTCGTCTACCTTCTCTAAAGATTAGATAGCCAGCCGCAGAGGCGACAATACAAGCTAGCGAGATCAGAAGCCCAACGACGGCGCCTGGCCGCTTGAATCGATTCATGCCCCACATGAATCCGCATAGCATGATCTGCAAGAATGTATTCAAGACGAACATCCAAATAACAAAGTCCAGAAACCAGTATTTGGAAGTTGGGGGGGCACGCTCGCCTGTGAGTGGGGCATCAGGTGAAAGTGCAACTGGAAGAGCAAGCGCTGACTCGTTGATGCTCGTTGGAAGGGGGTCCTCCTTGGGATGATATCTGACATCAATGTCCTGACTTCCGTGAAGACGAAACCAATCTCGGTGAATGCCAGCCAAGCGCCTCAGTCCGCTCTCTTTCTTTTGAAAGCGCCATTGTATCAAATAATACAAATCCCTAAATCTCCACGGTATTAAACCTAGACCGGTAACACAGAATAGGGCATTGAGGATCTGAGCTGTTATTTCAAGCCAAATCTTGGCTCCACTATAATCATCATTGTATGAAGGGTGTGCCATTGCGGGCGTTGCATGACATAGGATCAAGAACAGCATCCCGCCCCATGCTACGATGTTGAGAGCATATATAGTGAGGAGGAAGCCGAATGGAGTAATTATCCATTTTCCGAATGAGCGTAGGCCAATACTGATGGCTTGTTTAGTGGTATGTTTGGGAGGAAATTGATAACCATTCGCATATGGTATAGCAGGATCGTGAGGTGTGATCACTGAGGTTTCTTCTGGTTGCAGCACACCGTCCACACTATCCTCCATCTCCTTCTTTTCGACAATTGTTTCCGTGTTGGGGGATGTGATTGACATCGTTCGCTGCCTATGTTGGAGCATAATCTGAGCATCTGAATCGCGATGCGCATTACTATTCCTTCTCTGCCCTGGGCCAGACCATCCTTGGGGGTCAAATCTCCCTGTTTGAATGTCGTTCATTGTTGGTATATTTGAGGCAGTTGATCCAAATGCATGGAACATCCCTACAGGAGGCCTCGACTGTGAAAAGGTCTCACTTGCAGTTCGAATGAGCTTCCCAGCCCGTGAAGGTCCATTGTTGGATGCGACTGTGCTTGGTCTAGAAGTTGTATCTTCGCGGGTCTGCTCTGGCGCAGTGGGACTCGACATATTTAGCACTGCTGGAATTGAAAGATGTGGGAATTCGGGAAATCAGGCCAGGCCAAAGTCAGGGTTGAATTACAAAAGGCCGAGGAATATAAAATTCTTCAATGGGAAAATGAAATCCTTGAGAGCATCGAGGTCTTATTCCACCTCGCCGCAATTGAGATATCCTATTCTGGACATCAATCCGAGGTTCCCTGTCGAAATGGAGCTTTGCTGACTCTGCTGCAGCTCGCTGAATGAGCAGTTGTGGATAGCCGAGTGAGACACACTGACTGCACTCCTAACGCAAAATCCGGTCGAATGACAGATGGGATTTGCGATGCCTGCGTCAAAGTTGACAAGGACATTTAGCGTAATTGGGGTCTTTGCTCATGTGCTATCAACGAACGAGTGGCGATTCTCTGGAGACTTATTCCAACAACCTATCAAATTCTTCAATTGCTCCGAATTTAGCAAGCACTTGTCAATATCTTGCATCCCCCTCATGAGGTCCTATCTGGCGCATCGAGGCTTCTATTAACCTTGTGTTGTTCCACGAACTTCATAGCCGTCGTGCTTTCGTATATAGTTTAAAGGGCCTCATCGAATGTTCAAGATTCAATCGATGTCCAGTCGCATGTACATAGATTGGATAACCGCGCTGGTTTCTTGGGGGGGAAGATGAGCCGCTGTGATCGAAATGTCGATACGAAAATTGTTCGCGATATTCGAAACTAATGTCGATTGATATCGTTGATCAACCCTGTCCTGTCGTTTTCGTATGCTCAACTAATGTAGTTCCTGCTCAATTGGAGATATTATTGTAAGAGCATAACTAGCCAAGGCGAAAGGCAGATCGTTTCCTCAAGTCTAGCTTGCACTGTCTCTGTGCTTGATCGATCAGACCATAGCAAACCTGCCTCCTTTTTCATCTCATGGCAGTACTCTATCCGAAGGCCCCGTGTTGTCGAAGCCGAGCTAACTCTACCACCGAACGTCGAGGAGGTCAAGCTAAGGGAGACGAGAATCTGGTATCCAGTCCTGACTGAAAACCCACACGAACGGTGCTTCTGGACTGCCAGTTGCATAGGCAATATATGTCTGTAGTCATACTAACTCCATCTCGCCACGCTCAACCAAGTCCTTGACGTCTGACCATCTAGCAACGACTACTTCCCCTCGTTCTACCTCGACCTCCCCATCTTCATCTCGTCCCCGACCCTTAACCACCACGCCACTCTGGTCTCCGAATTCTCTTGAGCCTAACCCCCTAACAAAAACACCACTCTCTTGGTCAGGACCACCAATCATTGAGATCCCACCAGCAGTGTCATTCAGGTTCTGCAAGTTCTGTGGGAAGCTTCCGAGAAAACTACCCAGGTAATGTTCATGCAGCAATTGCTGATGTCGCGTTGCATAAGCCACCTCCATCTCACTCAGTCTCGCGTGCAACTCGGGTGTGGAGAGGTAATGGAGGGTGTGCTTGTCGATTTTGGCAATTCGGGCTCGTAGAAAGGAGCGGATGAGGAACTTCCAGCGTTCGACTTCGGTCTGGATGATGATGAGGCTGAAGTTCGTTTTCGGATCCATGTCTCCAGTCAATTCTTCGACTTTCTCGATTTGTGCCTTGACACGGTCTATAACGCGCTCAATCAGTCCATCTTTAGGCCATCTGCAAAAGTACAGCGTCAGTAATTGATGCCTCGAAATCGAATGGCCGAGACACGTACGAGAGAAGTTCAATAGTGGCCCGCTCATTGATCCAAGCTCTTGTCAGAGCCTGCAAATCCGCCTGTCCAGAGCCAAGATCGTCTTCGTACTGGCTGTCGTCTTCAGCCAAGGGATCGTGAGTGCGACTGAGGCCTAGCAGAATATCTGAAATGTCCATTGAATTGAAGTAAAACTGGAGAGGTTAAGGGGTTGAGGGTTGAAGGATTGAATATCTAAATCCTAAGGCCCTGCATGCCATGCACCCATGGGGCGACGTATGTAATGTTAAGTCGTCAAGGAGAGCTTCTATTATAACTTGTCGCGTCGAGTGTGAAGAAAGGCGACAGAGCTTGCTAAGCCATCCCAGGGCCGAAGTCTACCCGATAAAATCAGAATCTCCCCTCAGAGCTCATTACAACAGGCAAAAGGCAGCGATTTCGATGGTGAAAAAAATGCAAAAAAATTGGTAGCTTCTCTTTGATTGAGCGTGTCATCCTTAGTGCAGGGGCCATGCTAATCTTCTCTGTATCTTTTCTGTGACCAAATGCCCGAAGGCAAAGTTATCATGGTTGAGCTAATATATAAAGAAACTTGGGGAAGCACACGGCCCGAAGAAATCCCGGCCGGTACCAATGGCGGCTGGTTGTGCAATGTTTTTGTGGGTCCTGGTGAGCAAGGATCCCTCCCCCGTTGAAAACCGTGCAGCAAACTTGAATCAACTTCATCATTTGTTGCTTTGATAAGATCAAGCTGCGTTTCTGTTCTAGATGCAAAACAAAGAGTGGGCTTGAAAATCCTGCGCGTTGTGGGCAGGAAAACACACTGGTGTGTGGCCCTACGAGTCGCTTGCATACAACGTTGTATAACGACTATCCTGATTTGCCATCTCAAAGGCTACATTAGCTACAATTTGGGGAGGAGAAGGCTGTCGATTATGGACATAGTCCAGGACTACGTTTACAAGAGAGAAGACGTCGAGGATTTGATCTTAGCATGGAGGCTGCGTTTGATCCTATTATGAACCCAAGGAGATCTAGATAGATTCTTATCATTTTACATACCTGATGGACGATCATCATTGCGAAACAGCTATACTTCTCTGTGGAATTCAGAAGATCAAGTTGACATAGTGCAGTCTAAACTGACGTGTATGTCTCTGACATCTTAGCGCCTATTCTCCTCGATTTTCCACTCCGTCAGCTTAGCTTGGTAAAGCTGCAACATATTCGACAGCGACGACTTCAAAGATTCCAACTGTTCCATCACATGATCGACCATGTTCCTCTTCGACGTCCTCCACAACGGCTTCGGACGTCTCAGAACTATCAACGTCTTCTCCGGTCTTCCGTGAAAGGCTTCTGGCACTCTCTCCACCTCGCCCATCACCTGCCGACTGTCCTTCAGAATCTCCCATCTCAGATTCTGCAGTTCTCTACTCATGAGATTGCCTCTGGGCGTCTGCCTAGCTGCCATGAGAAGATCTTCGTACTGCGTTTTCCGAAAGAGAGAGGGGTTTCGTCTCGCTGGCTCCCTCACGTAACGCTCGGTTACCGCTTAGCAGGTCGAACGACACTTTCACAGCGCAGCAGACAAATTGCATGATACCACTTGCGAGTAATATGACCGCCTGTTGATGTTCAAAATCGAATCCGGGCCCTTTGAAGAATGTCTTCGTGTTAGGTCTGATGTTCCCAGACGAAGATCTCTTCACACCCGACGATGATGATTGCCTGCATAGGTTTCTTGGAAGAAGCCCGCAAGTTGTGTCGCATTTCGAATGTTCGATGAAGCTTTGCCCACTCCCTGATAGTGCGTCAAGTTCCAACGACTCGAGATAGGCGTTTATTTCTTCCAATAGACTATCTTGTGGGTAAGACCCACAACTAACTCTTCTCCTTTTTGCTATTAGACCTTACTGATGAGGCATTTTATGCATCTTTGGGCGTGAAGCCTTAGATTTTCTCACTCCTCGGGCGATTTTTGAATCTCGTGTTAACTAAATATCTCCGCAGATATTTCCGGTAGAGTGAACATTCTTGGGTGAATTTGCGAAGGCAAGTTTGGCCGTCTCAGAAGGCGTTGGTAAACGAGACCTGTAAGGTTGTTTATCTTGTCTATATCCATCAAGTTCAATACCGTATACTGCCTCACAGGCTCACACTTGGAGAGTCTCGCTCTTGGTGAATAACTTGAGTTGATTTTGTTTCTACGGTCAATCTTTTCTCATCTAGTTGGTAGCGGTTCGCTACAATTGACCCAAGCACGATCAGAAAGGTGATCTTACAAGTTGATTGTATAGTATACAGGATACTCTTGTTTTTTACAATATTAACGAGATCAATCTGACAAGCAAGGCTTTTCCCAAACCTGCCAAGATCCTCAGCCGCCTTCAAAGCCCTCTGTATCTTTCTGGGAGAGCTTGCAAAAAAAGCCATTGCGACTTCTCTCCCATCGCCTTATCATATTACTTTATCTCCGAACCCCTTCACAAAAGATTCCATGTTTATTGGGCGTTCGAGGTCCCCCAGTCGCAGGTTCTGCAACTCGTTCATGGCAGTTAGATATCCCTAACATTGTTGTTCGGCCAGCTGGTATTCGGATTTCGAACCACTGTCGTCATTGAGGTTTGAAATGATTTTTACGAAGAACTAGGTAAAGAGAATTACATCACTTAGGGAGAACCCGAAGCTCACCTTAGACTTGTATTCGGCGCAATTCAATTGAGTCGTTTCTTAGGGACAAAATGAAGAGCGAGAGCTATCAGAAAATGGTCTAAGTTAGCGAATCCCTTCGATCGAGCATGGTTGGATTTGCTCTGTGTAAGGTTAACTTGAGATGCCGCTGAGGGGCGTCGCTGAAAGTTAAATATATCCTAGATCAAAATTTCACCCCAGAATCAAGGCAGGCATGGGATAATAAGAAAGCTCCGCAAGAGTTACATACAACGCACAAGACAATTTTCCGTGCATATTCTACGGACCTTCCCAACTTTTGTATACTCGTAATATATGCCAACATCACTTATCATCAGAATTACTCTGAATTGGGAGCATAATGCTTTCAACTCTAACCCTCGGCACACTCGTCAATCCACCACCACCATGTTGTCCCTCATCGTTCAATATGCCCCTTCCACTTTCTCCACCCTCACTTATCGCCGTATCTGTCCCCCGACTTTGGCCCTGATAATTCGACAGTGGATAACTCTGCGACTTCCGGAACATCTTCGGCATCGTGCTTCCACTAACAAAAGAAATAATACTCGTCGGCCGGGCCATTTTCCCGAGCAAAGAATCAAAGGTCTTTCGCAGTGGCGGTAAACACGCTGCGATCATCGCGAAGCCGACTTCCAGAATCGAAAGGATGCTCAGCACGACAGCTTCGTGGAGGAAGTTCGTTTGAAGCTGCAAGACCTTATGCAGAGACCAGATCTTGATGACTGATATCGATGTTCCCCTACCACATCACATCCATTAGCACTACCTAGCGGGAAAGGGGGAGCGGGCACGGTCTCGCTTACGCCAGCGCCGTCAAAAACACCCCCCTAACCCCCCACTGAGTCCCCCTCGGCAATTCCACCCTCCTTAAATAAACCAGTGGACTCGCCGCAAACACCAAATCCGTAGCAACATTTGCCCCCGCCTGCGTATACGCAAACGCCAACCTTACACCCAACGGCCAACATTTTGCTGGTATCCTCATATCCCACCGTGAAGCCAGCGGACGACATTGCCCATAGTGACTTATCACCGGTACGATGAAATTACACGCGACGACCACGGCGATGGTAATCCAGACGGTGGTTCTGTAGGTCGGTGAGAAGTAGAGCGTCATGAGGTAAGTTGAGATGGACAGCTTGAGGAGGAACATGGCGTAGACGTTGAGGATTTGGTTGGCGAAGAGAAAACGCATGGCGAGGCGTTTTTGGGAGGGTGTTAGAAGGGGGTTGTTATCGAATTTGCCTTGGCCGTGGTAGGCTGAGAGGATGGCGAGGGTGTTGGCTGCGAGGTTGAGGATCTATCAAGGTAGGGAGTTAGGAATGAGATTGAAAGGGTGGTCGCGGGGATTACCATTCCGAAGAGCAAGAGATAGTCTGTTAGGGCGAGATTGAGCTTGAAGGTTGGGTTCAGCTTGTATCGAACGACTAGACGCCATAGTGCGAGAAATGTAGAGATGGCTGTGATTATGATGACGGTGCTGATCAACTCATATTTGCGGTCTGGCAAGTCTGGAGTAGACATTGGAGAAGATAGAGAAAAAGGTTTGGTTAATGAAATGGGTAGGAAGCCTATGAATTGTCTCATGAATCTTGAGAATATTTTGAATGATGCTGTGCAGCACTTCAGGAATGAAGAGAGAGATAGCTGAGGTACTGAAAAGAGAGTCCTCTCGATTGACCGATCTCTAGCTCAGAGCTAAATCTTTCTTTTATATCTAGCTCTTCCTCACTCTATGATCTGGGATTTCCACGAATATACGACCAAATTTCCCACAACTCGCTACAAAACACTCCTATGCCAAGCCATGGAATCCATCCTTCATCTTCTAAAACATTGTCCATGAGTGTTTGTACTACCTATATCCCCTTTGCAAAGGATCAGATCGAGCCTCCAAAACGTGCAATGGCGATCATTCCATAGACCCTGGAATTCCCACATGGCAATGCCATGCGGTGGCGCTTGATAACGTTTATTCGAGAACGATCTGCACGGGGGGATCATCCTGACGGACTTATAGATTATGCGTTTAGTGATCTACACTGTAGGTTCTTGAAGATAAGGTCTTTAATATACCGCCTTGGGGCAAGTTTCTACCTCTTTTAGTCCTAAAAAAAAATAAGGGTTACCTGCAGGACTCATCTATTCATTGGATCCGGACTCAATACGGGAGCAGTGGCCCTAATCTCCTTGGAATATTTCTAGGAGTGAGAAAGAGCAATTGATAAAGTATAGTTGCCGGATTTCAACGACTGCCGTGCTGAGAACATATATGATTACAAATTTTTTCCTGTGGCATCGGTAAGTGCCCTTCGCAGCTCCCCGTACGAGTTCTGTCTAACTTTCATACATGATTGAACTCGACCCAACATAGAAACATCTCAAGACATATCCGCTAGTAGTCCAGAGATGTATTCTACAGCTCATATGCATCTACATGTTGAAACTGGCACTTGCTGGCGCAAGGAGCAAGCAAAAGGCCAGAAAACTATAATATCGTTTGGCACTCAATAGTAATGGGTATTCTCCGCCACCTAGTCTCACGGGTACGAGCATCTTGATCGAAGCCGTCGAGTCAAGCAAATCATCCAAAAGCGGATGTTACGGATGTAAGCCTCTTAGATCGTGGTATTTTTAGGCTAAACAACTGAGAGAGATCCTTCTGGAACACTTGAACGCCTGACAAAACACTGAAACAGACACAAGCTATTCGCATGTGAGAAAGTGTATTTGGTTCTCGTGTTTGCCTTCCACTTTAGGATGGAGATCATAAACGCATGGCGCAATACTGCTAGGGAGAAGGGCGATCATCCGGTCTGATCTACAGCTACCAACGGATTCAACGCTAAGCGAGCTGCAGATACAAATCGTCCCCGAGACGTAGGTATATTGTCTTCAAGATATTGTTGCGTGATTTTCGATAGTACAGTATAAGCAAGCCAGTAAGACTGCACATATGACCAAGCTCAATCACAAGGCGAACCGAGAATTATACAGTAAGCTGCAGAAAATCACAACTCGCTACTGGTTCAGTCCTTCGCCCACGTGCCCATCAACGCTCCCCGACAGCCTCGTTATTGACCGGAGCCACGTCACAATATTTCCTCGCCAAGGCAAAACGGGGCGCTCCTGCGCCCTCTTTGCGCCACTGGGCGTCGAATCTCGTACCATCCGTCTACTTACCCGGCACCCGAGCCGCATCGTACAGACCACAGGATACAGTGCAGCCTCTTATCGACCCCGAACGGAATACGCCTTCGACTCGCTCTATAGCTTGCTTGGTTTGTTCACATCTCAGGACATAGGAGTGATAGCCTAGTTCTAAATATAGAAATAGTTAAATTAAGATTCTGAGATCTATCTAGTGGTATCAAGACCACAGGAGCCGTAGGTCGAGAAATAACAGGAAAGCCGACGGGCTAGCATAAAACGAACCCCCTCGGAAAACAGAGGTCCCAACATCAAGTTTCCGAGGACCAGTTTGGGCTCTTCAACTACGGCTGCCACTTAAGTCCGACTTGAGGTTTTTTTGCTGGTTCCGTTTTGGTGTTTGAGCCACGGGCAGGCATTTCTGAGCAACCTGAGCACACAATAGGGTCAACCTAAGCATGCATTCTCTGAGAGACCGTCCAAGGTCTTAAATGGGAGTGTTCCGACTCCCCTTAATACTCGGTTACACTATCCCTTTCCGAAATTCCTCTGGAACAATCTTTAATCAACACTCGCTCGCTTATATACACACACGTGATAAGTCCCTTAGTCTCATCTGTCTATTACGTCTTATTATACTCACAGGGGAGATTTTATATAAAATGAATTTAAGTAATATTTGATTTACTCCTCCTTACTTTCGATATCTTTATATTATAATTTAATTTACTACCGTGTTTATCTCTCCCTCCTAGTTTTTGGGAAGGTAAATGCTAAGTCTCTCCGACGGCGAGTTTTATTTATATACTATTTAAGTAACTATAATATTTTACTAATTCTATCTCGGCAGCTATTAAGATGTCTAGCTTGTGAAAAATTACCATAAGATTTATATAATAAAGGGCTGTGACAACTTAATAAAAGGAATCTCACGAGGGAGATATTCACACGCGAATTTTAAACTAAAGAGAAGAGGAAAGAAAAGTAAAATACAAAGGCTGGTACCACGATAAATACCCTCGTTGATTGCACACTTGTAAAATTACTAGCGTGGAAACCACGAGTGAATCCACATATAAAGTAAATTGATCATATGATGTTCATTAAGCGATCCTATGACTTCTCGAGTTGTAGAGTCACCTATATACTGGTCTGTAAAGGAAATTTGATGGCTAATAAAAATTCTGTAGGTTGTGACAAATTAATGAAGTTATAAAGAGTAATGAAAGTAATAAAAGGGTTGAGTCAGAATGCAACTGAAGTGAAGCCGTTATAACAACTAGGAAGTGAATAGATACCATTCTTGCTGAGTAGCTCGGCTAGTTAGCCGAGGTCATGTGACTACTAATATACCGACAAATCAATTCAAGTCACTAGTTATATGATCTAAGTATAAGTCACAAGTTGCAACACATACAAGACAACTTAGATGAACTAATACACATTACATCAGTATGGGAAAGAGAAAGTCGCATTGATTTAATTTGATATCAGCCGTTAAAGTCATTCCGGACCCCTAACTTCTACCCCTGTTCAACTCTTAAGCAATTTGAGCCAACTTTCTTCCTTTCCCCCTAAATCACTTCCTATGTTGAAGTTTCCTTTTCCAATCCTCCAATTTCTGCAGCCTCGTCCACAAACCTCACCTCCGTGTCTCCACTGGCTCCGTCCGGTCCTTAAATGGCCATCCTATGGCCCCTTCGCTGGTGGTCACGGAGCTTATCAGCACGGGTAAACCCCTTTTCATCCCGATATTTGCATCCATGAACGAGGCAGTGGAATTCAGGAGGAAAATGTGATTTTTGGTGGCGACGGAGGCCACTCTTGCGGGTGAGTACTTTTCCACATTTAGGGAAGTTGCAGGTACGTGCATTGATATTGACGTTGGAACTTCTGGTAATCTGAGGAGGCACCACAGGAGCAGTGAACATGTTGCTAGTATGGACCGGCAGCACTGGGGCCAATGCCGGAGCGGCGAGCATGCTAGCGGTAGTGGGAAGAGACAACTGATTGAAGCTTGTCATAGTCGCTTGAGGATCGATAGCTGTCAAATCACCCCGCTGAGTAAATGGATTGAAGTTGGCGAAGCAATCAGCTGCGGCTCCCATGCCATCATAGACACCAAGGTCTAGAAGCTGGGGGGCTGGACCATAGACCCCAAGGCTTGGGAGCGGGAGGGTTGGACCATACTCACCAAAGCCTGGAAGCGGACCATAGACGCCAATCTGGGGGGTTGGGCCATGGACTCCAAGGCCTGGAAGCGAGAGGGTTGGATCATATCCACCAAAGTCTGGAAGCTGGACGGTTCCATCATAGACAACCAAGCCTGGAGGCTGGAGGATTGGATCGGGTTGTCCGTTTGCGATAGTATTAGGATGCATGGGAGGATATTCGACTGGGCTAAAACCAGGAATAAAGCGTTGTCCGGTGCCTGTTGTCACATGACTATTCCATCCATCATTCCATCCACTATGGGCAGTGTTCACAACTTGCTGCTGCGATCCATAATTGGTCGTTGGCAGGTTTGGTGACCATGGACTGCGGGAGGCATTATGGCTGCATGAAGTTGCAGGGGTCCTAAGAACCGATCTTCTGGAGGCATACTCGCGTTAGCGATAAAAAAAAAGCTTACCCCATGAAACAGGAGCTGTTAGTGGTTGCTGCTTTGCCAGGGGACTCGATGCGATCATCTGTCGACATGGTTGGCAAATAAAATTGGAAGAGGGCGAAAGAGGGCGAAAGAGGGCGAAAAAGTTGAGTAGATTTGGATTGCCGTGAATGATAGGTGGCTGTGTGCTTTTGGAGCGGAACATGAAGAGGGACAGTGGGTTCTTTAACATCAGAAGGGAGTCGTGGGAGGCTTGGTCCGGGCTTCCACATTTATTAGTCCCATGCATCAGTTCAGCCCTCCTGTGCAAGGTTACATACGAGCAAGCTTGTTGTATCGTATCGCAATAGCCTCGTGAAAAGGTCCGGCTAAAATACATTGTAAGAGTAGCCAGCGGTAACACCTGCTTTTTTAAAACTATAGTGTCTTGAATCACTCTACCCTGTGGCTCATTCGCGATTAACTAGCATTGCCACATCCACATCCTTTAATCCGGATTTTAGTCAAACATACATCATGCCAAGTCCACAGAGAGACAATCGAATCAACGGGTTGATCAGATGCGAATCATGTCATGAATCTTTTGCTTTACGAGGACAGTATAAGTATTGTCCCCGTCCATCTTGAAACGAGCTGTAAGGCTTACAACTTCTTTTTCAGTCGCCATCGTAAAACACACTCGAAACCATACCGTTGTGGTCATTGCTCAGTAGGATTTGCTCTGAGAAACGACCTTGATCGACACAAAGCCGGACACGGCGGACAGGTCGACACAAAATTCTACTGTGAATGGCCCAATTGCGATTTTAAAGGCGCCTCACGACGGGACAATCTTTTGAGGCATATACACAACAAGCATGAGCAGAAGAACACCACAGAACAACAGGGTATGGAGACTGAGCTTCAGGCGGTCTATAAGAAGTGCCTGAAGGAACAGAAGACTTCGACAGAACGTCTGAGCTTCATGAAAGCTGTATACAGTGGTAATATCTCAGTGGTGGCCCTGTGGCTACAATATGGGGCAGACATTGAGGAGAGAAATGACACAGGAAAGACATCACTACACATTGCTACGCTAAACGAGAACTTGGAGATGATACAAGTGCTGATAAATGCCGGCATCGACATCGAAGATAAGGATAACAACAACAAGACCGCCCTTTACTATGCAACCAGGATTGGGAATGAAGCCATTTGTCAGAAACTTCTTCCACTTAGTACCAGTACTAGTATTTTGGAGAAAAATAAGGGTGGTAGTACGATGCTACATGACATCTCCAGTTCCGGGAATGAAAGAATTGTGCGCCTATTAGTGAACAGACTAGTGGAGCTTAACTCCGGTGTGGATGCATTAGACAATCACCAAGTAACTGCATTATACCGGGCTGCTACGAACGGGCACAGTGCAGTCGTGAAAATACTGCTGGAAGCAGGCGCTAGTAGATTGAGGGCACCATTTCTTTCTAAAAATATGAAGACCTATACGGCACTTAGAACAGCTTCACAGCGGGGTCATGAAGCAGTAGTAGCTTTGTTACTAGCTGCTGGTTATAAACCAACGAATTCGGAGTTACTCGGAGCTATACGGGGGGGAAATGAAGCGATTGTAGAGAAGCTCTTAGCTACTGGTGCCGAAGTCAATGCTCGTGCTGGTACTTCGTCTGGCTGGACGGCACTACAAGCGGCTGCAAAGGGGGGCCATACAGCGATTGTAGAGAGGCTCTTAGCTACTGGTGCCGAAGTCAATGCTCCTGCTGCTACTTGGTCTGGCCGGACGGCACTACAAGCGGCTGCAGAGGGGGGCCATACAGCGATTGTAGAGATGCTCTTAGCTACTGGTGCCGATGTCAATGCTACTACAGATGGCTGGACGGCACTACAAGCGGCTGCAGAGGGGGGCCATACAGCGATTGTAGAGAGGCTCTTAGCTACTGGTGCCGATGTCAATGCTCCTGCTGCTACTAAAAGTGGCTGGACGGCACTACAAGCGGCTGCAAAGGGGGGCCATACAGCGATTGTAGAGAGGCTCTTAGCTACTGGTGCCGATGTCAATGCTCGTGCTGCTACTTGGAAAGACCGGACGGCACTACAAGCGGCTGCAGAGGGGGGCCATACAGCGATTGTAGAGAGGCTCTTAGCTACTGGTGCCGAAGTCAATGCTACTACTCCAGATGGCTGGACGGCACTACGAGCGGCTGCAAGGGGGGGCCATACAGCGATTGTAGAGATGCTCTTAGCTACTGGTGCCGATGTCAATGCTACTACTCCAGATGGCCGGACGGCACTACAAGCGGCTGCAGAGGGGGGCCATACAGCGATTGTAGAGATGCTCTTAGCTACTGGTGCCGATGTCAATGCTACTACTCCAGATGGCTGGACGGCACTACGAGCGGCTGCAAGGGGGGGCCATACAGCGATTGTAGAGATGCTCTTAGCTACTGGTGCCGATGTCAATGCTACTACTC
>MU251941.1:0-16785 GCA_019669835.1 Amylocarpus encephaloides
AAAAGATAGAATACTAAACTAGTAGTAATTAGAAAAGAACTTAAAGAATAGAGAGTAATACTCTATTAATAAAAGACTTATAAAAAAGATAAGAGGGTTAAATTATAGAGCTAATTTATATTTAGTACTACTAAAGTATTAAAAATTACTTAGAAGACGAAAAAGACACTAGTTATAAAACGACTATAAGAACGGTTATATAAGAGGCTAATTAAAGAGGTAGAAGAGAAGAGAGAAGAGAAAGAGGTTCTTAATAATTCTATCGATTTAGATTCTACTAGAAGTTATATTATAGTAGAGGATAGATAGTTTTTTATAGAGTAGTAGAATAAAATATATAAGTTCTCTATATATATAAGTTCTTTATATATTACGTTATATAAAGAGCTTATATATATAAGAAGAGATAACTAGAACCTTCTAGAAGTAATAGAATAGAATAGTATCGAACTAAATCGAATTCTACTAGTAGCTAGTACTTAGTAAGAGTTAGTATTTAGTAAGAGCTATTAGTCTAAGTATACTCTAGAGTTCTAACTCTTATAGAGAAGATATATTAGAAATAGTTAAGAGAGATATTACTCTAATTATATTTAATTCTAAATATACTAAGAATATATAACTTAAGTCTACTTCTTTAGTACTATTAGCTATAGTTATAAGAGTAAATTAGTTTATATTTATAGTATAGATAAGAATAGTATATTTAAGTAAGTTAACTACTATTCGTAGGTTCTTAAACTCTATATTAAGAGCTTTTTAGAAGTATTTTAATAGGTTTATAGTATACTATAATTTATAGAAGATAGTAGCTCTATATATAACTATAAGTTCTTATAAAACTTAAACGCTCTTTAGTATACTACTATAGATATTATTCTCTTTTTATACTCTACTATTTTATCTAATATAAATCTAATTAATAAGTACTAGTATAGAATTAAATAAGCTATTTATAGGTACTAAAGAGACTCTATAAATAAGACTAAAATAATAGAAGTAGTAAGAGAGAAATAAGAGAAAATATCTTAAGAATAGATTAATACTCTTATTATAATATAAGAGTACTAGGTTTATATCTTAGTTAAGAGACATAACTAGTCTATACTAAATTAAATATAATATCTATTATTTTAAGACTTTAAACATATAAATATTTATACTTATATTTATTAAGAGAAGAATTATCTTATAAATTAGTATACTAATAGTAGCCTCTTATATAATTAGGTTATTAAACCTATAATTAATAGATAAATAAATAATAAGATAAGTCTAGAATAGCTTTAGTACTTTAATAAGTATACTACTACTTAAGTAAAGAGTTTATATTAAATTCTAGTTCTTAATAAATATAAGAGTTATAAATCTATTAAATTCTAAGAGTACTATAAGATATATAATATTATTACTCTTAGATTACCTTCTTACTCTTCTTATCTAATCTAGTTACTTAATATTAGATGTTTTAGTATATTAAAGTAGGTATATAGTTACTAGATTAAGACTTTTATTAAGGCCTATATTAACTATATTATAAAGGTCGAGTTCTTTCTCGCCTTTAAAGTAGTATACTTAGTATTAATAATAGCCTAAAATACTTAAGCTGAATTCCGCGGAGCTAGCTTATTACCTTTTAATCCCTAGGCTATGATTTCAAAGCTTAATATGAAGTTACGGACACTAACCCCTACTAGACCCCCCTCTGCCGACGCCGACCCCTAGGTCTCTCACACTCCTCACAACCCTACTAAAGCTCTCTCACAAACAGTTCTTGTTAAGGACCGTATTACTCGTCACTAAGGAAGCTCGCTAACACTTATTTTTTAAACAGCTATTACGTTAGTAAAGGGTACAGAGTAGTTAGCCTATGAAGTAACCCTTTTATTAGCAGAGGTCCGTACACTTCGAGTAGTAAATAAAGCCCTTAGCAAGCGTAGGATATAGATGAGTAGGTTCGACACGATATACGTACGGAGAGAGGTAGCTAGAAGGAGGGGCAATCGTCTGGACGACGCTATAGTACTTGTGGAAAAGCCAGTCACAATGTACGAACTTGTCAAGTAGATGTAGATATGTCTAGTCTATTATATTCTGAGTAGTTTTAATTAAATTTATATGCTGTGGTGGATTAATCGTACTTTGAAGTGGTGAGGGGTAAAAATATTGACGAGGTCCTGATAAACCACGTTATATAAGACCTGAATGAAAGAATTGTAGCGAAGGATCGGACATGGCGATAAATGTGGACAGAAAGACTAGACCGGAGGGAACTATGACGGAAAAGAAGGTGATCCTAGAGCAAAAATACAAAAGACAATTTAATTCCAGATGTACAAACTAAATTCGTGTTGGGCTTGCACACGCCCCATTTTCAGCCTAATAGGAGGAAATAAGAGCCTTGCAACCAGTGAAGCGGACGTAGATGAGAAGAAAGTGATGAAACTTCATCTAAGTTTTAAGGTGATCAGATTAGTAATCCTATTAACGTCACCTAGACTATATTACATGCTCGACACCTGGAAGAACAACTCTCATAAGGACCTATCCTGCCAAGTCATCTCTATCTTCCTCGAGTCTCTCCCTGGTGGTGCGATAGATTCTTGGGATACCACTTTCCTTGAACTTTGCACCCTTGATCATGCGAGCAATACCATTCATAGTCAACCAAATGACCGGCATACCATGACCCTCGAAACCGGCCGCAATCCAGACGTTCTCCATGTCGGGGACAGCGCCAACTGAAGGAAGGCCGTCAGATGTATATCCCATAACACCAGTCCAGAGCCTCTCGACCTTAGCACCACTATCTTCCCAGCCTGTGAAGTGCGTCTGCATGTAGTTATCGAAGTAGTGCTTGGCGGGCTCAATGAGTGTGGCATCGTCCGGATTGTTATACCATTGTTCGCGCTTGTGAAAGAATTCGGAGCGAGCACCGCCAACAACGATGGATCCGTCTTGACGAGGAATTAGGTAGTCTTGAGAGCCATTGGGAAGACGAAGACAATATGACATCTTCATCTTTGGGGCTGCTGAACCAGGAGGGCAGGTGATATGACTGCAAATTCCACGGCAGGGGACGATTTTTCCAACATATTCGGGGAGGAGATGAGACGCATAACCATTGGTTGCGACAATCACATGTTTTGCATGGAGATTGCCACGAGGAGTTTCGACGGTCCATCCTGAAGGTTCGTTGATTGCGTTCTCATGGATAGAGAGCGCTGGTGTTCCGGTCTGGATGTTGAGTTTACCAGTATTATTGGCGACTTCTAGAAGATCCATGAAAAGCTTGTAGGGGGACAAATGCGCAGCGGGGAAGGTGAAACATCCTACACAACCCTTGACTCCAGAGACCTTCAAAAGTTAGAATTGCGGTACGTTGGGAGAGCCATTTTGTTCCTACCTTCTCGGCATCTTCCTCATCGGTCCACTCTAGATGATCCATGGTCGACTTAACCACTCCAGCAGCCTTCAAAGCATCGTAAGCTGCCTTCGCTTTCTTTGCTTCTTCCCGATCGGTATATATGTCAAATGATCGTGTAAGCATGAAATCACAATCGATGCCTTCTGTATGTATTATGTCGGCAATGGCTGGCACGTGGGCATCCTCAAATGCGCAGAGCTCAACCGCTGCCTCAAGGCCATATTGCTCTATTAGAGATGGGAGGCGAGTGTAGACGGAAGGTCGCAGATGTCCACCTATGATGAGTATTAGTTGTGCGAGATTAGATTGAGATACGTCGGTGGTGGGAAAGGGACATATCACCATTGCGTCCCGTCGCACCAGAACAAGCCTCTCGCGCCTCCAGAAGAACAACACACGGTCTGTTGCGATCAACAATCGGCTCATCATCATATACAGACTCCAGACCAGCGACCAGATGATAGGCAGCTGCAATACCCGCATAGCCCCCGCCGATAATTATGACCTCGCATGATCTCGGTACGGAATGATACCTGTATTCGTCCAATTCGTGAGGATCAGTCCGCCAGAAGGATTTTGTAGCATTTTCTACAGGCAGAGGAGCAGGTAGAATGGTGGCGGGGCCGATGCTACCCATGTTTGATGCAGTTTGCGGTCGACAAGAAGGCTGTTGTCTGTCTGATACTGTTGATACTTTCGATGTAGCTTTTTGATGAATTGAAGCAAAGAAAGGATCAAAAGAATCGAAATACTAGCAGCTGTAGCGTCTTTAATAATAAACGGACACCGCTATGGGTAATTTACGGAGCAAATCAAAGACAAGCAAGCGCTAGCACAGAAAGAGCCGGCAAGATGTGAATTGCAATTTGAGATAGCAAGCAACAAACAACAAGACACAAAAGGACGAACGAACAACTTGAAATGATCAGCATCCACCACACCAGAAGAAAACTTGCTAAAAAAACAGGAGATCAGATCATCATGTGGATATGCTTAACGCACGCAATGCTTATTTCCTACCTAAACCCATGTCCATCGAGGTTGAGTGAGATTCCCCACCACTGACCGCTTGAAATCAGATGGATGTTGTTGCGATTGAGTTGAGTTTGCGCCCGAGACTGTGCGTTTCCGCCTGGTCACGTGGCAAACATCTGCTGCTTAGCTTCCTCCTGGTACACTAATTTCTCCAACCCTCGATCTACAAGTTTGGAATTCAAATCCGCCCCCTCAGGCTCTTCTTTTCAAGACCCGAAGTCTCTACCTTTCAGGTGATTCGTCGACTAAAGTCACGTGTTTTCTAACTTGCTCAGAGATTCGTGCTATCAAGACCCTCGGGTTTGTCTTGAATGGAGTTCGATATCTCCGTAGACATTAGGATTACAGTTAGCACGTCAAACTCAAACCAGTCAGTGTACAATGATTTTGGAAGGAGTAGGGCAGATATAGAAGACAGTGAACTATGACACAGCCCGTTTTCTTCCAAACTTCAAAGTTGGCTAGGTTTGACACTTGTCTAGTAAATGAATTAGTGGCTTCGAGGGATGATGAAAGATGGCTATGAGATAAGAGTCTATCGTCATATGGCAGCAATTACATTAAGCGAGTTTGGACACATAATAAGTAGATGAATCCGAGCTCATAGCCATTCGATTGGACTACTCTTTTGTAGACAGACATCAGTATAGACCTAATCACGAGCGCTATCCTGAACGTGATGTAGGTGGTGAGTGAGCGGGGCACGAAATCAGATCCTTGAGCGAATGCCCACTTGGCAAGATCTGGGTTCTACACTTCCTCATTTCACAGGTGGTGTTGACACTCCGGAAACATCAACCTCAATCACTGGACCAGTATAGGTCTTCCGTGCCCAAAATGCATAATACACCCCACTCAAAAGTGCAACGGCTCCAAATACCAAAGAGCTATAGTTCATCGTCTCCGCTGTAGTTGGTACCGTCGTTGGGAAGAATGTGAAGATGAAGACAATCGTAAGATACACAACAGATATGGCATTGATCGCGGTGCCGGTAATGCCGGGAATTCTGAACGGACCCCAAGCAAGGTGCCCACCACTTCCTGGGAGATTGGCGACGGTTGTGTCATTGTCCGAGACGACTCTGATTGAACCGGTTAGACGACGCCAGAGAAGCAAGGCGCAGGCGATCAGGTAGGAGCCGTAAAGGGAGGCGAGTGTAAGTGAGATCACACCGTTGAAGGCGGTCGGAGACTTGATGCTGATTAACCCTATCAAGAGCGAAAATTGTGTTGTGCAAGCGATGGCTATGACTGGAATAGAGCTTCTTGCGTTGACCTATTTACTCGCGTTAGTCACGGTTTTGGCAAGAGAAAGCGCGTATAGAAGCTACCTTGCTGATATGTCTCCAGCCCGGAACTCCTCTATCACGAGCAAAAGCCCAAAGCATTCGAGAGGCAGCCGCCATAGTCCCAATAGCAAGACCTGCACCAGTCACCCATACAATTACTACCATGACTGCAGCTCCTGCAACCGAATTCGTGGCATTCCAGAAGACTTGGATAAAAGGATACGCGAAGCTTGTTAGAAATAGCTCTTCGACGTCCCCGAGGCAGAATAGGATAGCAATCAATGCAGCAAGACCAACAATTCCGTTGATGAATATGCTTAGGATGATTGCTCGTGGCACAACTGTTGCAGCGTTGTGGATCTCTTCGCTCATCTAGTCTTGGTTAACAGGACCCTCAATATGCCGCTGGTCTACTTACGTGGTACGCTGAATCAGCCCCTGTGATCAAGTTAGAAAGCGTACTTCAACTACCCATAGAGAAATTGGGGTCGACGTACCTAAAAATGCGAAAGCGTTTCCTGCGAGCCCAACAAAAAAAGATGTGCCTTGTGAGTTCCATCCACCGTCGTTGATCCAAGTCGTGAACACCACTTTAGCACTTTCATGAGGAGCTAACCACACCATCGGAATCATGGTAGCAAAAAAGCCAATTATGAAGATGAAAAGCATAATACTTTCCACTTTTGGCAAAGCTGTCCCGAGCGCATTGAAGCCTATGCAGACAAGAAGCACCGCATAGAAAAGCAAAGTGCCGTGCCAAAGCTCAGGGACGTAAGATGGCGCGCAAAGCTGGATCAGGCCTTGTAGGATAGTTCCCATGATATAGGACGAGCTGGAAACTGCTGCTTGCCAGCCTGCCACCGTGAGCCAGCCTAAAAAATCCATCAGCTTATAATTCGAGACGGAAGGAGAATCGAGGACCATCGCAGGGCTTTTACCTACCAGTAACATAGCTTGCGAACTTCTGCCATGAAGTGGGAGCTAGGATAGAAACCCAATGGTATTGTCCTTCAAAGTCAGTACCTTTTGCTCGGCAAACTACACACAAGAATCTTACCTCCAGATGTTGGTGCCCTTTTCACTAATCGTTAGTTGCGATTGCGTGAAGGCATTGGATGACGATGACCCACATTGAGACCAATTCCGCAAGACTCGTGAACGTTGCTAGCGTTCCAAACCACACAATGATAAATCCATAAATTAGGCCAGCATACCCGCCACTATGCCATGTGAGAAAAGCTCAATGCAGCACCATGTCCCGTTGAGCGTACTTTACTAGTCCAATACCAAAGGTGCTGTGCGATGTTAGATTCATATCATTTGGCCCGAGGATTCTGTTTCTTACATGAAAGAGCCCTCCCATGTACCCATGATGATGCAGCTGAAGCCCAGAATCGAAATCCACCCAAAGCTCCGCTTCAATTTCGTCAGACTGAGTAACCAGACAAGAGAGGGAGAACTCCAAACCTTTAGAACCGGCCGCTTTCCTGTCCGAGTGAGATGGACATTGTCTTGATCACCGTTGACTTGATCCTCCACATGGGCATGATTTCGGTCATCCAATTCGAGTTGACTGTCTTGTAATACAATCTTGCCGTCCATATTCACAAAATTCACGGTGCAAAAATAAAGTTGAAGATAGAAGATCCAAAGAGAGTGCCTTGAGGGTTGAGCAACAGGATAAACAGATGAGTGCACGAACCTGTTCCCAGCAATCTGGATCCCCGCAGCGACTGCGACTTTGAAGTGAATTGCATTGGCGGGCAGGGCGGCCAATATTCAATATGCAGCGGCCGTTGCAGACTTGAAGTTGTTGGGTGACCGAGTATCCAAGCACCGAATGACTGGTCTTCAAGTTTCAACTCTTCAGCCACCAACAATTAGCGTTTGGCATACCATGCTCATACCATGCTCATACCATGCTCAAATCAATTTTCGGAAAGGATGCCGCCCGAAGCAGCAGTCAGCCAGCATGAAATGGTACCCTGTCATCACATCAGAATGCAACCACAAGCTTGTGCCGCATGAATTGTTCGGCAAGTTCCAGCCTTCCAGGTTTGAAGGCTATCTCCAAGACCGCCACCTTGGTTGTACGGAGTATTTAGTAAATATCTCTTACTTACTCCGTAATTATCCTCAGCATGACACTAATTACAGAAGCAGATGACAAAAGAAGACGGGGAAGTCCCATGAAAAGGGGCTCTATGGAGTATCGATTCATTTGATTTTGTGAGAATGTCTAAGGTTACACCTCCTCGACTTCCGAAGCCAAGAAAATTCTTACCCTTTAGGGGGATACGTACAACCCTCTATGGAGCCCTAATAGAAACTGAGCGTGACCTTAATTTAAGCCGAGCCGAAAGCGTCTTCGGTCTATTGATGTACAGTGATCAATATTTTTACAAAACAAGACATTTGTTTTTACTACCCTTCTTTCGTCAAGACATGGAGGAGCTTGCCTGTCCAACAGACCAGGAGGTAGATAAGGTAATTCTTGTGTTCGTGCTTTTCTCGTCGTCCGAAAAATGACCAGGCTCGGCATGAACTTTAGTTCTGCTGATAGGATATGGAAAAGGCCGAAGTGGCATCTCCTCCGAGAAATTGGCGATGCGAGTGTCCTGGACTGTCTTGTCGGAGGCGCTGCTCCTCTTGGTCGATCTCAAGGAGAAGAAATTACGTTCTGCGGTGGATTTTGCTGGTTTTGTGCTGTAGTAGGCACTTGCCACTCCTCGACGCCGCAAGTCGTCGTTTTTAAGGAGACCGGACTCAAGACTGTCGAGGAAGGGACGCAGGTACGGTATGCAAGCCGTTGAAATACTTAGGCAAAGCATTAGCTGGCTGCAAATTGCCCTTTGCCATGATTTGAATGAGATGTCCGAGGAGCTTGCCGATTGTTGTAGAAAGCTGATTTCAGCGGCGATCGCCCCGATTACTCTGTTCTCATTAGCAACGGCGAGAAAGACTGACAGTGGCACTTACAGCAATCGACTCGCAAAGCAGAATATCACCACCATTCTTCTCCATAAGCCAGTCTGAATCTGGCTAATAATGATAACTGGCCATACGACCAGAACGAGATCCGTGGTAATGTTAAGAGCGTCGAAAGCCGTCCAAAAGGCCCTCTGCCACCGCATTAGTTCCATCGTCGCGAATTAGTTTAGGGTATCGTACACTCTCGACGCATCGCCTACCAGATTGCCGCCAAACATCAGGAGGTGCACACCGAAACAGGGTTGCTGATAGGGAAGAGAGTCCCCACAGGAGTAGCACACCGCCGAAACAATACCCAAAGACCAAGGTTCTTCTACTTGGGGCTAGTGATTGAATGAATGATATGATTGAAAGTTTCGTCAAAACTAGCGTCACTACCAAAAGTATAGAAGAAGCGTAAGTGGACTGGATATAGATCATTAGTCATTTCAGGCTTGAAGTCTAAAGCACAAGCATACCTTCTGAAATCTGATCTTCGTAGAATCATCCAAAACATCCCAGTGCTGGCCGAGCCCGTTTGCAGCAGCTGCCAGGACAGCAGCTGTTTGTCCAAGGCTCATGACCTAAATCATTCAGTACCCCAAGCGACGACCATGGTAAGGTGAACTCACAAAAGCTGCAAAAATGATGTAGTCATCCCAGGAATACTTTCTCAACACTGCAGTCTTCGTAAAAATCCGTCCACCAACTGCTAGAACTGTTGGAACTACGAGTACAACCGCGCAAATGTTGACAACAGGCCCAAGATTATTGTCAGTAATCCGTACTTGATCTCTCGAGGTCAACATGCTATCGAAGTTGTCACAGATTCTGTGATCCAAAGAACGAAGGCACGAAAAAGGACAGTTCTGTTAGCTCTCACAGAACAATGATTGTAGTAGCAGTTAGTGTCAGTATCATTTCAGAAATACCTGAGGGCTGTTAAGTAGATGGTTTCAAGTTCAATCGGCAACCTTCGGCATCCGACCTGTGCCGCCGCCAAACACGAAGAGATTGACCATCTCCAGGCAGTGTGTCCATAACAGGGATATTATGGTCCTGGTCTAAGCACGGAACACGCCGTTTGGTTTTACTGTATGGCCAAGTAAACTTCTTCGTCCTATTCAACTGCTCGTGAAGCTGAGGCGAGAAACTCTCTCTCCGTAAGTTACCTCGAACGCCTGATCTCAAAACACAAACTCAGTTGATCCATTTCAAAATTACGGCCAGGCAGGGGAAGAGGGAATCACCCTTTTAGTCCGATGCTTTGGGCAGAGAAGAACTTGCCAGGAGAACCGAGGGCATGTTGATAAGGGGGTTGGAAAGTGGGCTCTGGCCGTGAGGCTGAAGTCGGTAATTGTATTATAACCGCTCTGGTAAATTGTAATATTTCTCGTAATTGCTGGTAAATTGCCACCTATCTGTCTGTGATTCGCTCGCGGGTCCAACTAGGATATACTCCGTAGAGTGATGAAGGCTGCAGCATGCGGTAGGGACTAGCCAATACGCACACGGTCTGGCTGTAATTTAGACGCCGGTCGCTGAGGATCAAGATGGCTCTCGTTCGACTTCGAAAAGAATGCTGGACCAAGCATTCGAGGAAATTAAGCAACCTTCACAAAGGGTTAAAACAATGATATATCTTCCTCTTCTCATTTCGACCGCCGTGGCAATATTGGCCGTAGGTTCCAAGCTGTGGAATAAGATGTCTCAATCCGCCCCCTTATCTACCATTCCAAACATACATTTTTCGGCACCATATTCTAGCCTCTTTCTCACCTTTCTGAAATTTACGGGCCGCGAGCATCGCACACGATATGCTGCTCACATAAGGTGTGGCCCTGTGGTCCGGGTTGCACCTAACGAAGTGAGCATCAATTGTATCCAAGACGGTGTACAAACAGTGTACGGGGGAGGGTTCGAAAAGGGCGCTTGGTACCAAAACTTTTCGAATTATGGGTACGAGAATGTCGAACTCTAGGAGCTCTCGGTTTGACCAAGTACTCTAGAAAGCCTTTCATGTTTACAATGGGTCACACCAAAGAGCATTCCGAGCGGAAACGTATGCTGGCCCACGTATATTCAAAATCTTTCGTGCAGTCCTCCACCGAGCTAACAAAAATTCTGGACATGGTTTTGCATGACCGGGCATTGCCAATAATGCGGAGGTTGGCCAAAGACAACACCATCATAGATATACAGAAGGAAAACAAGGCTTTTACTATGGACGTATCCACTGCATATTTCTTCGGTCGCAAAAACGGTACTAACTTTGTTCAAAATATCAAGCAGAAAGCCTTGCTTAGAGATTTCGAGTTGGGAATGAGTGGGCTCTTTTGGCTTGCAGAGGCACCTGGTCTAGTCAAATGGTGCAGCCGCTTCGGTATCAAGCTTTTGTCTGACAAGGTCATGTCATCGTACCAGATAGTACAGGATCTTTGTGCAGAATTGTGTGACCGCGCCAAAGAGGAGCACATTGAGAGCAACGGTTCACATCCGAACGTATATACGCAGCTGCGGCAGAAGCTTCAAGCTTCCCATGGAGTGCGAGAGGAAGACTTAGATGTCACCATCGCCGCAGAGATGATGGACCATATGCAGGCTGGCCACGAAGGAACTGGGATCACATTAACCTTTTTGATGTGCGAACTCTCCAGGAATCCTCTGGAGCTGGCCAGACTACGACAGGAGCTGGGAGCATTGGGCAAAACACCAACAGCACATGAAGTTGACTCGCTTCCATTTCTGGATGCTATATTCATGGAGACAATGCGCCGTTATCCTGGGGCATTTGGTCCGTTCCCAAGGTATGTACCGGAAACCGGTGCGAATCTTTGTGGCTTCAAGGTACCTGGGGGGACAACGGTCAGCGCATCTGTGTATTGCTTACATCGAAATGCCACCGTGTTTCCTGATCCAGAGATGTGGCGCCCTGAGAGATGGATTGGTATCTCTGACAAGGAGAAAAGAGAGATGCTGAGATGGTTCTGGGTATTTGGAAGTGGAGGTAGAATGTGTATTGGCAGCCATCTGGCTCTTCGAAGTAGGTCTAATGAGGACGATGGAAGGATTATGCTGACAAAGAGAAGTGATGAAAACGTATATCGTCGCATTCTATAATGAGCTCGATACATTCATTGTCTCAGATACAATATTCGATCAAGTGGATGGTCTGATGGGGGCTCCGGTGGGTGATGTGGTGAATCTTGGTGTCCGGGAAATTCCACCGAAGAGAATGTAGACCGTCCTTCTATTTCTACTGAGCATGCGTACTGTACATGGTTTCGTGGCCATTCCAAGATCATATTCTAGCCCTCTACGAACTGTTCCGCATGCGTGGTAAATCACCAAAGGGTCTGGACACAACTATCTGTTCAAACGTGTTAAGCTTGAAAACCTAGAAGATTAGCAGATATTTATCATTGGGTTTCCAGGACATACTGACTAGAGTGGCAACTACCATTGCGCCATGTAATAGATATGCAGATTGACAAGTTCCTCGAGCCCATATATGTCATTAGGGGTCAGATGAAGTTGGATAAAACCGAGCACCCAAACCTTGACGGCAGAACATTGATTAAGTAATGGGGTTGCGTAATCACGTCAGCCAATTTCGCTTTTAATCAAATATCTTGCCATTCTCAGAAGTAATCTATTCCTAATACTATCCTATAGGTATCGAGGTCATGAAAGTATGACATCAACATCTTCGTTAGTTGGCTCGGTGATGCAGCGGCAAAATGTACTCCCTTCCTAGCCGAAAGAACCAGTTTCAGGTCAAGAATAAGAATAGCGGCAGTGGTTCCAAAAAGAAGCAACAGATATTTCACGCTGTATACTATTTCGTCAAGCGAATATGTTCCTCTCGCCAAAGCTATCGTTTCTTGTGCCACGATAGTTCCTGAGCCCATCATTCGCATACTTCGACAAATTCTCCAGCGACGAAAGAAATGCCTGCCTTAACACACACAATCTATGAACGAGGATCAGGACAGCATAGGACACTAATGTGGGAGCCGAAGCCATCGTTGGCGACTCGCAAGCGACAGACACTGTCTTCAACCAAGTGAGGTTAATTGGAGAGACATTGTTCGAAGGACTTTGCAGATCGTAGTGAGCTTCGTCAATATCTACGCATTCGAGGGGGTGAATATCGAGAGAGTAGTATTGACTTGGTGGTAAGAAAGAACTCTCTTTATGTATTGATGATTTGGAATCAGCTCAGACGAAACAAACGTCGATGTTTTATATAGCGCAATTGTGTCAACGATACCCCTTTTGAAATTGTTCGAGAGCAGAACACAAATTCGTAGCCTCGATGAGAACCCATGACACCTTGTCAGCTGGTAATATGCCAGATTACAAGGTCACCGCCATTTGAGCCTTTGAATACTTGTCTAGAGCTCGCGGCACAAGCATCCTAGAACGGGGCTAGCGCTTAGATCTTGTGGAAACACGCGCAATTGATTCCATTCACACCCCACAGGAACCTCTGATTCCCACCTTGCGTGAAATAGGATAGAGAAAATGGCGAGGGTGAAGCTTGAGCGGCAAAGCGAGAAATTGGACGAGCCATTATCCGTAAGGACGCACGCCCTTAGGGGTGAGAAAGATCGGGTGGTCCTTGATAGTCAATCCCGTGATATCACCCCCGTGCAATTCTTAGAGACACCGCCCCAGATCCTCGCCGCGGAACAACATGCTTTTGAATTTCACTAGAAAGACTACTCTACATACAACGTATAACTCCGTTTCTTTCTAGAGGCATAGTCAGCAGGCTGCATTACTCGAGTAGTGGCTTGGCGAGGCAGTGCTCGTTTAATAGTCCCATGCAGCTATCCTAAGCTGCTTAGAGGATAAGGAGAATGATTACATGCATTCCGACAAATCAATCTTATTAATATGTTTCGTTATTTCTGTCAGTTCTATTTGAAATCCAGGGTCATAAATGAAGGATGGGAGGCTTAATGAATGTCTAACTCCAGTACGCATTCCCTCGCCCACCCTCAAATTGTCCGAGTATAATGGGGGTGGGTAGGATCGAAGGTTGAGAATGCGTCATTGTCTGTAATATCATCCCCTCCTCAGGTTGGTACTGATCTATATTCTTGTTGAGCTTCCAGAGCACAACCTGCCCCGGATATCTGGATATATGTTCCTTTTCTACCTGTAGCCAAACAAAGAACTAAGGCGAGATACACAACGATCATGATCAGCACTGGCTGTCTCTGCAGAAATCTTAATGTAGCTGATGCAGGGACATGTCTCGGGTGAGGCACATACGAATTGCAACCTCAGCTTTACTTGCTTTCTCGATCAAGATAGCATCGGAATCTAAGTCACTGATCACTATTCTCAGGAAAGGGTACTGCCAGCTAACGGTCTTTACTTGTTTTCGGTGAGGACGAGGCTTGTGAGTCGGCCTTCTGAGTCGGCTGAGAGGAAAGGCGCATGAGAAAGATGGCATGTTTTATATGAGTTTTCATGAGCACTGAAGGATCAACCAGGCAATACTTTTTGACCCGCATTTCCACAAATCGCATTGATACCAGCAGATTACCCACGAGTTTATAACATAGAATAAAAACAAAGATTCCCACCCAACGCCTCACTCCTATGAGCTAGAAATCCACTGTGTACCGCATTTCGATCCAAAAAGTTCGACTGACTCGCCTGTCAAAATGTATAGGGGCTCGCTTAGAGAAGTCTCGGTATTTGCAATATTCGGTTTGCCTCATGATATGAGCTTTGTCATATGCTCGGGATAAGAAAAACAGCTTCCTAAGTAAAATGGCTTGTTTTGGCGATAGCTTCGAATATAATTTTATACTAAAATCATACTAAATTCTAACATTTAGTAAGGAATAATGAAATTTAGAATCCTATAAAGTTCGACTATTCTGTGATACCAAGATTATTACTATAAACTATATACGTATTATATCTAAAGCTATCGCCGAAACAGGTAGCCGTTTTACATATCCCGAATATTACCACCTGATTTTTCAACGACGGGAGAAGCTTTCACCTCACCTCACCCCTCGTCTAGGCTCTAGCCCATTGCCGTGAACTTTCATTTTAGGGAGAGAGCAAAAAGCAAAAAGCAAAAAGTTCAGACCTTTCGGCCCTACGTCTTAGCCTGTTACTTGGGGCCACAGGTCGGGTTAGCCCACTTAGATAAGGGGTCCCTATGTCTTATTAACCTATTACCTAGGGTCACGGGTCGGGTTAGCCCACTTAGATAAGGGGTCACTCCGTTCCCTGGCTGTCGGACGACGATAGGCTACTGTAGCGTACCGTCCGCCGGGGTTAATCCGATTTATCTCCCTATCAGCTATTCTGATAAGAGGAGATAGTAAGTGAAAGAATTTATATAGTCATGTAAGCGGGGGCTTGGTGTAGTGGTAAGAACTCCGAGTTACCACTTTTAAAATCTAATAACTCTAGCCTCTATCTAGCCTCTAGGCGATATCCTATAATAGGAGCTAGGACTTCTTTTTAAAAAAAATATTCGGTTTACTTCGTGATTAAGCTGTGTTATATGCTTAGGATAAGTAAAACGACTTCCTTAGTAAAATTACTTATTTCGGCGATAGCCTCGGATATAATACACTTATAGATTATAGTAATCTTAATATCACGAAATAGTTAATATTAGAGTTTAGTAACGTAGTTTATTAGTAAGTCGCGTACTTTTCCCTAGTACGAAACTTTAAAGATAAATAATAATCTTAATAAAAATAATTTAATTTTTATAAATTAAATTCTAAGAGACTAGAAACATCTTCTTCTTTTTATAAGTTCGTACGTTATAGCTAGCTTCTCTATAAGTACTATATCGCCGTCTAGATAGTTAACCTTCGATCTAATTACCTCTCTCTATACGTAAGTTGTATTAAACCTACTTATCTATCTTCTACTAAGATAAAATATCTTTAGTATTATCTACTATAAGTATACCTCCTTTCTAAACATAGTTCTTTTTAGTTCTATAACACTTACTAAGTGTCTTATTTACTACTTAAAGTATATAAATCTCCTCTATTAAAAGAGTATTCTAATAAGCTAATCGCTCTATACTCTTTACTAATATAGTAACTATCGTAAAAAGAGAAGTTAGTAAGCTTTCTTAATAATATATAATTCGACTTTATATAAGAGTTAATTATAAAAGAGTATAAGAGTTAGAACCCTAGAGTATACTTAGACTAATAGTTCTTACTAAGTACTAACTCTTACTAAGTACTAGCTATAAGTAGAATTTAATTTAGTTTAATACTACTCTATTTTATTTCTTCTAGAAGGTTCTAGTTATCTCTTCTAATATATATAAGACCTCGTAGAAGCTACGCTTATATAAGCTCTCTATATACTTCTTAATTAAACTTTAGAAACTATTTCTTTTAAGTTATTTAAGGTCTAGTCTCTTATAGTAGAAGTATATTACTCTTATCTATTACTTATAAACTAGAGTTATATATATATATATATATAAGTAAGTACTATAAGTAATAATAAGTAAGCTTATAACTTTTAGTAGCTAGATAGTATAGTAAATAAAGTATAACTCTTTACTATACTAGATTAGCTAATAGTCTTTATATAGAGTTAATATAAAACGAATATATAATTAGAATAAGAGATTACTTAATTATAGATAGTACTTAATAGTATACGAACCTTAGAATACTAGAAGATATATATATCTAAAATAGGTTCTTCTATAGATCTAGAAGATCTAATCTAAAAGCTAAAACACTTACTCTCTTACTCTAATTAGTTTACGAGCGAAAATAAGTCACTATACTCTTAATTTAAGATATTCTAGAAGCTAAGCTTAAAATTAATACTAGAGCTATTAAGTCTAAAAAGAAGCGTATTTAGTACGATTTTAGACAACTTATAGAGAAAGTAGTAGAGTATATATACTCTTAGATTAGTACTATTAAAACAACCTAGGCTTTTATAATTAAAGAGTTTCTAAAGTAGCTAGACCTTATCTTTACTAATCTATAGAAGAAGAATAAGACGCTCTTAAAAGTTAATATAATATACTAGAGTAAT
>MU251942.1:0-16624 GCA_019669835.1 Amylocarpus encephaloides
AACCCTAACCCTAACCCTAACCCTAACCCTAACCCTAACCCTAACCCTAACCCTAACCCTAACCCTAACCCTAACCCTAACCCTAACCCTAAGTACTTAACCTACGGCTTTCGTACTATGTAATAGCTACCTAACGTCGCTCGTACGCCTCTTAAACTACTATTAACCGGGCTAACTTAATTACAGCTAAATATTTAGGCGCATAATCCCCGGTATCTAACCACCTACTATCCTCTTATATTCCTAAAACGGCTAAGCTACTAATTAACACGCTCTTATACTCGTCGTCCTATAATAGGTGGTTTAATACTACTATCTATAATCGTAAAATCTGCCTTTAAATTCGGCTCATCTACTAAACCTCCTCCTCTAACTCTCCCCCCCCTTCCCTACTTCCTACCTCTCCCTACTTCTCTTTTTATAACATAAACTCTTTCACGTTTATTTACACATCCTCTATTTATATCTTCTACCTCTTAGTAAACTTAAACCCGGGCCGCTTCTCTACTTCGACGTCTTTAGACCGGAAGATATAACGTAACAACTACTTATATACTCTAGTATACTATATAATAGTAGTAATATCTATCTAACTATTAAACGGTATCTAGACGTCTTTATTAACCTCCTTTCAGTTCGCCTTAAACAAAGTCTCTAGCCTAACCACCCGTCGAATACAATAATATTAAGTGTCTTAAATTAGCTAGTTAAACGCTTTATATAACACTTCTAGCTCTAGCTCGTCGTCCTTCGCCGGTCTAACTAATGCCTACAATTTCGTATAGTTAATCCCTTCTAAATACTTTACTTACCCTACTCGACGTAACTATAAATTAGGCTTCTAGGCTACTTCTAGTTTAGTGATTTAACGACGCTTCTCTTCGCTAGCCTATTATATTACGTGAGTTAACTCCTTCTTAATAGCCCCTAAATTTACGCCCCCGGACGGTGTTACAGGACTTGATCCTACTACTTAAACCTCGAAAAATACAGACTCGGAACCTTTAAGGAAAAACTACTAGTAGTAGACTAAAATTCATAGGGCTTCTCCCTCCTAGCCTTGTCGTTGACGGCCTCTCTTCCGATAGTTAACCTAGCTATACTCCTCTCGGTAATACTTCTAAATGACTTAACGCTAACAACTAATGTACTAACATAGGGGAAATGAACATCTTTTCCCGTCTGTCCTAGGTTCTCTTAACTCGGGGATGGGCTGGTTTTACTAAGCGGGGATAGGTAACTTGTCTAGCTCTAATCGACCTAAAATTAATCCTACTATTCTTCTCACTTCGGTAGAAATTTACTCTCGTACTCCCTTCGTTATATTATAACTGTCGGAACTACTTAAGTAGTAGGAAATCTAACTAGGTAAGACAGCGTACTAGTAGATAGTATATACTACTACTCTATACTCTAGTAAATGTATGAATAATTCTATTACTATAAGTGTTAAGTAAAATAAAGCGAGTTATCTCTTTAATATCTACTCTTTTCCCTCTCTTTCTAAAATACACGTCTCTAGACGTGACGCGTTCTAAACTCTTACTCTATTTATCGGCTATCGATCTAATTTCTATATTCTAGACTTTAGTACTCTTATATATTTATATAAACTTTATACTTAAATCAGGGGATTCTACTTACCTAGTCTATACGTCTACTCTACTCTATTAAACCTAAATAACGATACTTCTATACTATATAAGTCGATTTAATAATAGAGTTATCGTAAAGCTTAGACTAGAAATTATATTATATACGTCTAGAATGTTATATACTTAATTTATAGCGTGTTCCGACTACTCTTTAGTCTAACCCTAATAAATAAAGTTAGCTCGCTTAGTAAATTTATACTATTAGAAGGTATAGGGAATGAAATAAAGTTAGTCTAACTTTATTTTAGAATAACTTTATAACCTCTTCACTTCTTAGAACGAAAATAAAAACTCGAGTTACGCTACTTTTAACCTAAGGAGCTATTCTATATATCTAAGAGTAGTCTCTTTTATCTAATATATATTAAAGAACGCGCTTTTTATTACGTAGCCTATAATCTCTTATAAAACGAAAAATATAATAAAATAAAATAAAAATTATAACTATCTTAGAACCTCTACTACTATATTACTGTCCCTATAAACAAATACTAATATATCTCTCTCCGCTAAGTCCTTCTAGTCCTATAAACGATAGTACGAGTATAGCGAAGGGTCTGCCGCCTATATCTCTTATAGAAGAGGTTTCTTTCGTAAAACGAGTCGTATATACTTCTATAGCGGCCGAGTAGATCTATTACGACAAAGGGGCCTAAAAACATCCTCTAGTACCGCCTTTAAGATCTCTTACACCTCCTGTACCGCTCTCTTCTATTCTCGGAATTCTCTTTCTAGTACTAGAGCTTCCTAGAGTACTGTGACCTCCTCTCCCTAAGTGTCTAGAGGTAGAGTAGACACTTTCTTAATAAGATTAGAGAGGTCTAGGCTGAAATAGCTACTATATAGAGACATCTCGTCTATCCTAATCTAAAATCCGAGAAGGAGACCGCTATTTAGTAACACCTATATTATTACTCCTAGCCTATCTAGTAACCGATTCTATCGTAGACGATTAATTACTATCTCGATAGTAGGGCTAAGACTCTCTACTATTCCCTCGGATCTACACGAGCTCCGCCGAGGTAAATACTAGCTACGAGAGAATAGTAGCTTAGGATTATACGAAGCCCTAACACGTTCTCCGCTCACCTCTTACTATACTTACAAAGGTCGGGCTATAGTCACCTCGAGCCGCGTAAGATAACCGCGGTTCCGCGGCCTAATAGTAGTAAGCTACTAGTCGACCGTATCTTATATCTAGGGGCCGGAGAAGAGAAAGGTGTTCTAGCTATAGTAAATAGCCCCCGCCTTAGACGTAACGACCGAATAATACTAAAGGAGGTTAGTCTATACTTGTCTAAGCTAGGTCGTAGTAGCTTAATATTCCTTAACTTACGTATCGCGCTTTATAGTACTTAGCGTAAGATAGAGCTCTCCTGTGTCTAAGTATACTATGAGCGGGGTCGAAGTAGTAAGGACTAGAGTATATATTATATTACGAAGTTCCTAGGGTAGGGAGAGAAAAGTAGAGGGAGAGGGTTTAACTAGACACTAAGAGGTAGGTATTATAATTATACGATCTACTACTAGATAAAAAGCGTAGAAAGAGTAGAGGTAA
Source organism: Amylocarpus encephaloides (assembly GCA_019669835.1). NCBI lineage: Eukaryota > Fungi > Ascomycota > Leotiomycetes > Helotiales > Amylocarpus > Amylocarpus encephaloides. The sequence goes on from MU251942.1 coordinate 3,214, forward strand.
GAGGCGGGAGGGATAGTTCCTTAAATATAGAGGGGCGAAGCCTTAGGCACGTAATAATCACGTATCTACTCTAAGAGTAGAAGAGCGACAAGAAGCTAGTGTGAAGCCGGGGACTCGTAGAAATATATAGGGGTTTAGCGAAATATCTAAATTTAGTACTCTCTTAAATAAGAGGAGAAGGCTATATATATAGATATTTAAGGCTAAGTAGACTCTTTCTAAGTTATACTATTAAAAGTAGGTTACATCTCGATAGGACCTAGAACGCTCGCTTTAACTACTATCGCGTTACCTAAATCTCGAGCTCTCTTATAACCTTCTTATAGGCGGGTTATATACTAGTCTCCCGCTTCTTACTATAAGGCTCCTAGTAGCCTACCTCTCGTTTATTTCTTACTCGTCTTCTATAAGTATATATATAGGGTCGCTTCTAGTTATACCCTAGATAGGATAAACCCCCCTCTATCTTTATAGGCTAAGATTCCTTATATAAGAAACAAGCCCTATCTTCGATATAATACAAAGCCGCCTCCTCCCTCCCCCGGTCTCGTTACTCGACCTCTCCCTACTACTAGGGTATAGTAGTCGCGCCTATTACCTGAAGGTATGTCGTAATAACTATATTATAGAGAATAGTAGAGAGAAAGTAGCCTACGCTAGAGATCTATAAGACTACTACTATTTAGATTTAGTTCTAAGTAACTATAATAGGTAGGTTAACGTAGGCTACCTTAGCGAAGCGCCTTATAGTACCTCGATCCTATCCTTCCTCCTTAGGGATAATAAGCTTCTAGGTCTCGTCTATCTATAGCTCTAAGGACGGGCTGTTCCCTACCCGGACCTAGAGAGTACGGTACTTAAGAGTAATAGTACTAGAGGAGGTTCTATTATAGAGAGTAGCTTAAGCGTACGTAAGATAACTTAGAGATAGAGTAAGAACCGTAATAGAGAGGATAAATCTAGAGGGCCGGAATATTTATTAAAGGAGAGATAATATCGTAAGAGTAGTTAAAAGAATGTCCTAGACGCTATTAATAGTAATATAGAGCTAGGTTTAAGAGAGACGTAGCTAATCTAAGCCCGCGACAGCTCGTGGTACGAAGGGAGGGGTAGGTGGTTAAAGGTAGAGGAAGAGACGAAAGAGACTAGTTCGTAGTTTATTAATAAGAAAAGATCTACGAAGCTATATACTAGAGAGTATAGCTATAAAGCTATACTTAAGTAGAACCCCCTCTAAATAGAGTGCCTCTCTCTCGTTCTCTCTTACGGCTAAGGGCGTCTTTTAAGCTACTTAATAAGACTAACTAACTAGGTAGTACTATCCTTCTAGGCGTCCTAGAGTATTAGAGTCGCGGGTCGCCGCTCGCGTAGTCTTATTAGCGGCGTAGGGTTTTACCTACTATAGTAGAATAATATCCTAATACAACGGTTTATAGTATAGCCGCCCGCTAGCTATATTCTACTATGTCGCTTCCTTTAGATAAGAGTAACACCGTCGACGACGTATAGCCTAAAATAGTCTTAGATATAGGGGATTAGATTATAGAACTATCTAAGGATTCTAAACTATATAGAAGATAAGAGCTTACGAGAGGTTAAGTTAAATACTATAAAGGTATACTAAGCGAGACCTACGTAATAGATTTTTATACGCGATAGTTTAACCTATTATAGGAACAGTAGTATATATGTGTAAGAGGCGAGACCTTAAATAACCTAGGAGTATAGGATCGATATTATACTAAGAAGTGTATAAACTAAAATGTTTATAAGTTCTTCCTCTCTATACTAAGAGAAAGAGCTTCTATAAAGTTTATAATATAGGTAATATTAGACTATACTATCTTCCCTTTCTCTTTCTTTCCTCCTCCCTTCCTCTTCCTCTCCCTCTCTCTCTCTCCCTCTCCCTCTCCCTCTCTCCCCCTCTCGCTCTCTCGCTCTCTCGCTCTTCTCTTCTCTAAATAAGGTTTAGCGGAGCTAGCGAGACCTAGAACCGGTCTCTCGATCCTACTTCGGGGTCTGGTTTCGTTCTCTCCTATCGAAAGCTAAGAAAGGTAGAGGGTAGGTATCTCCTAGGATATAGTAGGGCGGTAAGAAGAAAAACTACTATAGCTCGCTTAGTCGGAAATATAGTCTAAGAGAGCGAGCTTCTTACTAATTATAGAGTAGGCATCGAAGACCTAATAGGTTTATTCGTACTTAGTAATATATTACCCGACCCCGGCTCTAGAAAATTCGAGAACGCGGTAGATTACTCGAAACTATTAGATAATTTAGTAAGAGAGAACTAAAGATAGAGAGCTGTCTACTATAACTACTACTACGTATATATTTACGGCGAGAGCTAAAGACCGCTATTTAGTCTAGTTTAGTGTCGTTTACCCTCGACTTATAAGTACGAACTTGCCTCTAATTACTGTGAAGATCCTAAAGCTAAGAAGCTGGACGATAAGCCCGAGGTTAAGAATGAACTTACCTCGCTCGGCTTACTTCGTCTAGTCTTTAAGAGACTTCTCCGGGTTAGTAGCGCTAGCGAGGACTATAATCCCTAGAACCTAAACAAGGAACGAGCTAATGTCTAGGCTTATAAAGATTATCGTGATTTAGCGAGGAGGGATCTAGAGCCTTCTTATATTAAGAGCGGAGGGAGGGGTAATAAGATATAACACTCTCCTAAAGACTATATAGTAGGATATAGTAGCGAAGGAAGGCGCTAGCCTAGCGTTAGATACGTTAGCTTAGGGAGGGAGGTAATACTCTTTTACTTATACCGTAGTAGTAAAGCTTACTAGAAACGCTATCTTATTCCCAGGCACTTTAGCTAAATATACTTAGTATATTAGACTAAATGTGTAGACTATAGGACTAGTTAGAGGAGAGTCTTTAACGCGAGACTAGTTAAACGTACGAGCGGATAAGAGGATTATTATTACCGAAACCTAAGCTCGGGTTATAATAGTATAGAAAAGAAGAAAGGTAAACATAAGACTAATAATTAAGGCGCTAGTTAGGCTTTATCTAAAGGAGGGTAGCGAGTTAGTAGTATTCCCTCGCGGAACATCTAGAATAGTAGTTAGCTATAAGAGTATATATCGAGCTACTCTAGAGGGGTAGTACTTAAATAGATAGAAGCTATAGTATAAATAGAAGAGGTAGTACGTAGATAGATAGAAGCCGTCGCCTATAGAAGGGGGTGTTCTAGTAAGTAGGTTATTAAAAGAGCTCTCTATAGAGATACTTTAGAGGTAAAGAGAAGAGAGCGACGTTTTACGTAGATGTTCTAAGTCCTATTTAGTAGATATGTCGCGCGGTCGTATAGGGTACCTAGGCTCGGATAGTAATAAAGTTAATATTAGCCCCCGATTCTACGTAAAGAATCCTACCTACGGCTCTTAAAACATATTAACCTTACGAAGCGGCCCTTAGTATAGCTAGTTAACTAATATAAAGAATCCTACCCGCTAATCTTAAAACATATTAACCTTACGGAGCGGCCTTAGTATAGCTAGCTAACTAATATAAAGAATCCTATCTACTACTCTTAAAACATATTAACCTTACGAAGCGGCTTTAGTATAGCTAGCTAACTAATATAAAGAATCCTACCCGCTACTCTTAAAGTATATTAACCTCACGGAGCGGTCTTAGTATAGCTAGCTAACTAATATAAAGAATCCTACCCGCTACTCTAGAAGTAAATTAGCGTTATAGAGCGGCCCTAAGCATAGCTAGCTAACTAATAGGAAGAATCCCACCCGCTGCTCTAGAAGTACATTAGTGTCACAGAGCGGCCCTAAGTATAGCTAGCTAACTAATAGAAAGAATCCTACCTACTACTCTAGAAGTATATTAACGTTAAGAAGCCGCCCTAAGCCTTACGACCTCTACCCTATAGATATTAGTAGGTCTACGTTAGAGAAGCGGTTTAAGGCTAAAGCTAGGGAAATAATAGGTAAGAGGAGACTGAGAGGAGTGTTAGTTAGTAGGAAAAGATGTGGGCCGGGCCGGCCTCGTGTAATATACGACGTAAAGTATTAGTTCCCTACCCCCCTAGCCGACTATAGGCACGTGATCGGTTAACTTCTATAGCCTCCCCTTTTCACGGTTTATAGTAAGGATCGTAGGTAGTTTAGCCTATACTATAATCCTTCTCGCGAGGCTAGGTCTTAACCTAGCGCGGTCACCTTATAGTAATAGAATACTAACTCGCGTCTATCGTATAATATAAACTAAGTAACCCTACTACTAAGAAAGGCTATACTAGGAACAAGTATCTAATTCTCTTTCTTAAGACATACGAAGATCGTAGAATAATAGCTAGTATAGGATAAATATATAATAGTCTTCTTATCCTTAATTAGATCTACTTATCTACATTTATAACGCCCCTATACTCTTCTCTCCTCCCTAAGTATTTCTTTATTTAAGACGCTACTTTATCTTCACAAGCTATTAATATTCTTACCTAACCTTCTTTACTTATTCCTTAGACATCCCTCTCGCTACTCGGTTTATATCCTACTTCCTCTTACTATAATATAACTTACTATAAGACTACCTTAGTATTAATCGAATCCTTAAGCTAACTCGCTTAATAGACTCTCGCGCTCGTGGCTACGGCTCTTTCTATCGTACTCTATACTCTATTAAAGGTCCGCGACGAAGAAGCTACCGTAGTTTAGGAAGTGGCCTAGGCTACGGCGGCCCTAGATTATTTAGAGTTAGCCTATTAACTACTTAGCCTAGCTCCCGATACCGCGGCCTTCCTCACTAAGTACTAAACCTACTCTAACGCTACTAGCGACATGATCGGGCCACAGAAGTCTACCTAGGTAAGCACTACCGGCTAGTACTTCTAAGAGGCCTTATACTTAAGCGTGAACCGAGCTACTATCGTCTCTATCCCTTTATTATCTAGGGCCCCTCTCCCCGGCCTCTCTCTTAGCCAGGTGTCTAGCCTCCTCTACTCTATTCTTACTACTTTAAATATTACTTATAGCGATAAGTCTTAGGACACGTATTATAGAGTTAGAGGAACTAGGGGCTAAGCACGTGTAGTACGTAGTACGTACGTACTAGTATCTTATATTTAAGCTTCCGTTCCTCTAGAACTCTCTTCTCTCCTCACTTTATTATTCGCTTAATATAGTAGTTTTCGTTTAACTTCGTATTTATTATAGTAAGTAGTAGTTTACTCTATATAGTTATATTATAACAAAGTTACCTCTTCGCCTAGGAAGGCCTACTATAATATTCTACTTTGTTTATTCGTTTATTTTTACCTTTTTTCACGTTATATATTACTAAACGTAGTGTACGTTATATGTCCCTAAACGATAGCTATATAAACCCCCCTCTTAAACGCTCGCGGAAGATGTTATAGAGGTAGAGGTCGAGATAGAGCCTCCCCTACTTACACGCCTACATAAACCGTTAGAGCCTTAATTACTATCTAGCCGATAGATAACGAATCTCTTCTTAAAGAATAATTCTAGAACGAGTAACGTAGCGAAAGCTCTCTTCTCTCGCTACTACTAATTACTCCTACATAGTACGACTAGATTATAACGAGACTTAACTCTCTTAGCTAGGATAATACTTAATTACGTATAGCTATTTAGGTATATAACACTATCTCTACTATTAAGAAAGGTAGAGTAATTACTAGACGTACACGTTAGTAGAATACCCTAAGAAGTTCTCTATATATCTCTATAGGCTAGAACCGTTAATCTAGATCTCTACGACGAGCTAGGGTAAGCTCTCCCTTAAGCTCTACTATTCGAAACGCGAGGCTTAGCGCTAAGGTTAAGGACGTGCCCTAATTAGACGACGGAAACAACCCTTCCTTACTTTAGTAGTAACTCCTACTTAGAAGTAAACTAGTAGTAAACTCGAACCACTTTACTAGCGAATTAGATAAGAAAACACATGTGTTTACTTATATAACTAGTAAGGTAGCTACCTTACTTAAGACAGCTATAGTAGCGGAAGATGACCTAGAAGACGCCTTCCTAGATTAGAAATCTATGGTTAAATACCTAGTCACTAGCCTCCGGAACCTACACGAGAAAGCCGATATAAGGTATAAATATAAACACCTTAGAATGAAATTAGACGACTTATTCTTCGACTTTAAGCTTAAGTTCTTATAGTACGCTACCCGAGGTAGGATCGCTAAATTAGAGTAGAAGAATAACCTGTACGATAAGCTTACTAAGCCTCTATAGGACGAAATACGTATCGAGGTCTAAAAGATAAGAGACTTTAATAACTTCGCCGACCTTACTTCTAGAACCGACGTAAGGCTTAAGCGAGACAGAGCGAGAGCCTAGGCTATAATCGAAACTAAGAGTCGTACTAAGCTTAGACGTTCTATTACTTCTCTCTTACTTCCGACTACGCCGTAAGCTAAGACTAGTACTACACCCCTCTTATCTCGTTACTTAACTTCTATAAAGTAAATTATTAAAAGACGTAAGACTACGGTCTCTTCACCTAATATCACTTACTATAATTATAGAAAATCAGGTCACATACGCCCTAAATACCCTCACCCTAAGCGAGATGTAGACCTTAATAAGATTATAGAACAGGAGGAAGAAAGCGAGTTAGGAGAAGACGACGAGCTGTTAGGAAATGAAAGCGCCTAAGAGAAGACTCCTTTTTAGGCGAGTTAGTTAATTTAGCTGAGCTAGATCTATAGTAGTAAATAAGTAGAAAGTATATGACTATTTTATATAACTTATCTATAAATAGATACGTACTTTCTTTATAAGTACTTATTAACTCTAAAGTAAATAGATTCGTATTTATTAACTAAACTATAGTAGTTAACTAGGCTAAATTCCTAGGAATTAAAGCTTAACGACTACTACGCCCTGTCCCTGTCTTAGGATATAATAAATAAAGTAGAGTAAGTATCTCTTACGTTCTTCGTCTACATCTTATAATTAATAGACGACGACAATTAAACCTACTATTTATGATTACCCTCTTAGGCTCTTACTAAGTAATCCTAGGACGAAAATAGCTTAAGTACTTCGGGGTTATACTCGATTATTAAGCTAGACGCTTAACTTAGCCCCTAGAGTACTACGCGACAACTCCCTAGCTATAGAACGAGACAATTATCCCGTAAGTAGTAATTATACTAAAACGACTAGTACCTTCCTACTAAGCCGATGTAGTTAGGAGAGATAAAGTAATATTAAAAGAAGAGAAGCGACGATAAGACGGACGAGTTATAAGTACTATAATTAGTCGATTACCTTCGTCTACTTCGTCTACTTCGCCTACTTCGCCTACTTCGCCTTCGTCTCCGCCGCTAAATAAATAGTTAGAAGTTATTATAGGAGAGGTAACACCTCTAACAAAGTAACTCCGCCAGTTTAAGCCGTAGCTTTAAAGACGTATAACTTATAAGTTAGAGCTCTGGAAATCTCTACACTAGATGAACGACAGGCTCTAAGACAAGTAACGAGCTTAGGATCTAGCTCTCTCGCGCTCGCCTAAGCCGCTGTGAAAGCTCTAACTACATTTAGCTACTACTCTAGACATTTCTCTAATTTCTAGTTACGCTATATACCTAAATAGTTAATAGACCGATAACGAGCTCTTCTCTATAAGCCTATACGAGATAGACTGTGTTCTTGACTAAAACTCGGCCTCTCTAGGAACAGTAGGCCGGGAAGACCTACACTAGCTACTAAAGACCTATTTATAGTTTATAGACGTGTTTTCTAAGTCAGCCTTAGACTAACTTCCGCTACATCGCTCGTACGACCACAAAATCGCTCTAGAAGCTGACGAAAAGTAGCTTTCATATAGTCCGCTATATAAAATGAGCGTACGAGAGCTTAAAGCGATAAAATAGTACCTACTTAAAAACCTAGACAAGGGATTTATTAAGGTAAGCCAGGTACCCTTCGCTACTCCTGTACTCTTTATTAAGAAACTAAATAGTAGCTTACGATTCTATATTAACTACCGTAAGCTTAACGCTTTAAGCCGTAAGGACCGATACCTCCTACCCTTAATAGATAAGACTCTAGTGTGAATTTCTAGGGCTAAGATCTTTACAAAACTTGACATTCGCTAGGTATTCTACTAAATACGAATGAACTCTAACTCGAAGAAGTTAACGACCTTCTATATAAGATATAGCGCCTATAAATGTAAGGTTCTTTCGTTTAAACTCATAAATAGGCCTACTACATACTAGAGGTATATAAATAACGTTCTATTCGACTACCTAGACGACTTCTATACTACCTACCTTAATAACATCCTTATCTATTTAGAAGATCCTCTAGAACACGAAATGTATGTTAAGCTAGTACTATAAAGACTACGTGACGCGGGTTTATAGGCTAATATTAAGAAGTACGAATTTAGTATTATATAGATAAAATACCTTAGCTTTATTATCTTAACTAACGACATTTCTATAGACCCGGAAAAGGTTACTATTATATAAAACTAGTAAGTACCTTCTATAGTAAAGGGTATATAATCGTTCCTAGGCTTCTATAACTTCTATAGACGATTTATTAGAAATTATAGAGTGATCGTAAAGCCTCTAACGGCCCTTACTTATAATAGCGTACTATTTAATTTCGATAACTACTGTCATCACATATTCTAGACTCTAAAAGATGCCCTCACTTTCGCGCCCTTACTCTAGTACTATAACTTAGAGCTGGAAAGTATACTAGAGACTAACGCTTCGGACGAGGTAATTATAGGAATTTTCTCACAGAAGTATAGCGAGTACTAGTTGCCTATAGCCTACTTTTCGAAGACTATAGCCCTAGCTAAGTGTAATTACAAAATCTACGACAAGGAAATACTAGCTATTATTAAATCCTTAAAGGAATAGAGGCCGGAGCTCGAGCGTATAGTCTAGCGTATTTAGATTTATATAGACCACAAGGCTCTTAAGTACTTTATAACCTTAAAGAACCTGAACGCGCGCTAAGCTCGCTAGGTAGAAGCTTTAGCGGAATAATACTTTATTATTAAATATCGCTCTACTAAAGAGAACACACGTGCGAATGCTCTAACGAGGCGAATAGAGGAAATAGAGGCCTAGGATTTAGTAAAGAAGGCTGACCGGCTACGTTAACTACTCTGAAATAACTAGATTAATCCCCTGATTTTACGCCCCAACTCTACTTCTACTAGCTAGGCTCTAATTAACTCCTTAGACATAACCTCTCTTTCCTCTAGAACGTCGATAATTAACCGAATCCTAACTACTAACCGTACCTCTAAGTTACTTACAGCTGTTCGCTAATAAGTAGAAGCTAACGTAGAGAGTCCCTTTACCCTAGAAAATAAACTATTACTATACTATAACTGTCTTATAGTTTCTAACTTCTAGAACTTACGTACGTACTTAATCTATAAGGCTTATAACTAAGTGTCTACCGCTTACCTAGGACGTTAGAAAACTCATAAAATGCTAGCCGTACACTACTACTAGAAAGGTATGTGAAAGGACATTTAATAGTATTATTAGAACTATTATAACTACCGCCGCTTAAGTAGTCTACGAGATAAGACGCCTAGACTACTTTAACTACTCTCTGTTCTAGACCGCCCCTAGTAGTATATTATAATAGACTTTTATAGCTTTCTAAAGGACAAGTCAGGGTACGACAACGTGTTTATAGTAGTCGACCGACTCTTAAAATAGGCTATATCTATCTCTTATTATAAGATAGTTATAGTAGAGGATATAATAAGACTCTACATTTACTATGTATATCGCTACTATAGTACTACCGAGTTAATTGTTTTAGACCGTGAACCTTAGTTTATCTTAGCCTTCTAGAAAGAGTTTAACTATGTACTTAGAACTTAGCTAAGGCTTTCTACTACCTACCACCTATAGATAGACGGACAGACCGAAATAATAAACTAGTACCTAGAACAAAGGCTACGTCTATTTATTAGCTACTACTAAGATAATTAAGTAGAGCTACTACCTATAATAGACTATACCTAGCTCACGCTACTACATAACTCGCTTAGCTAAATGAGCTCATTCGAAGTACTATATAGATACTCGGCTCGTACTTCTTTTAACTAGGATACACCTATTACAGCCCCGTCTAACCGAATAAGCGTAGAGAAGGTAAGAGCGCTTACTAATCGTATAAAGGATATATAGGAGGCTACGAAACGAGGGCTCTCTTTAACTTACGAGCGTATAAAAGCCTCCGCTAATAAGTACTGTCGCCTAGTAGATTTTAGAGTAGAAGACTTTATCTAGCTTACTAAGAAACACTTACGTATAGAGAGGCCTAGCCGTAAGCTCGACTTTCTAGAGGCTAGCCTATATAAGATTATCTAGTAAGTAGGTAACGCTTTTAAGCTCTAACTACCTAATTTAATAAAAATCTATCTAGTCTTCTCCTCTAATAGATTACGTAAGGCTTCTTAGAATCCTTTACTAGGCTAAAGTAATCTAGAGCTACCGCCTATTAATATTATAGGCGATAATAAGTAGGAAATTTAAGAAATTCTTATAAGTAAAGGACGATAACACCTCTACTACCGTGTTAAATAGCTAAACCGAGACGAAGACCTATAGTAATATCCTACGTCTAACTATAAATACGCCCCTTACAAAGTGAGAGACTTCCACCTAGCTAACCTAACTCGACCTAGCCCGCTAGCTCGCTTATACGACTAGTTAAATACTTGGGAAGGTGGAAGAGACGATTATAATAATTTAGATAGTAACCTAATTATAAATACTCGGTCGAGGACGACCTTCTTTAAAAGAGGGGGTACTATTACGGAGCTAGAGGAACTAGGGGCCGAGTACGTGTAGTACGTGACACGTGTGTGCTAGTATCTTATATTTAAGCTTCCGTTCCTCTAAAACTCTCTTCTCTTCTTACTTTATTATTCGCTTAATATAGTAGTTTCCGTTTAACTTCGTATTTATTATAGTAAGTAGTAGTTCACTTTACACGGTTATAATACGGTCTTTAGCGGACTTAAGATAAACGTGAGCGGGGCTATCTTAGAGATTATTACTACTAAGGGTACCGTCCCCTTTATACTCACGGCTAGGATAGTTATAAATACCTATAAGGCCTCGATTAATCCTAGTACTAACGTAGTACGAGCGGTTACCGTCTAAGGGTAGGACGATAGCACGCTTCTAATAGTAGTCTATCTCTACCCTAAAGGGGTCGAGCTATCGGCGGTTTAAAATTTCTGTGTTAGAAAGGAGTTAGATAGAATAATAGCCTATAGTACTATTAGTAAGAGGGAGTTTAGTCTCTTTAGGACGCTATATAAATTAGTCGACATCTCTCTACTATGTTAGATGTGATTATAGTAGTACTTCCGACTAATACTTTCGACTAACCTCTAGCTAGCGCTCGGCTAGTAGGTATGCCCGGGCTGTTTTTAAGAGTCTCCTACCCCTTCTACTCCCTAGTCGTTAAACCGTAGATCTACTTATTTCCTTATCTATACTACTTCTCTACTAGTATACTACTCTACTCTCTTTCCTCTTTCTCTTTTATAAGATATATACTCTATATAATAGCGTCTCTTATAATTTAATCTATTCTATATAACCTACTTCTACTAAGCGTTAGGGTAGAGTTTTATAAGGCTCGCGATAGCGCGTCTACTAGCCTTTAACGTAAGATAATTATAAAATTTTATTTTTTAGAAGAGCTAGATTAGAAGAAGTATACTAAGGCATAGTATTCTCACCTAGGTTAAGGAGTCTAGTTAGGAGGTTAGATTTTAAATTTTATAGTAGTAGACGAAGTTTTTAGTGTTTCTTAGAGGAGGAGGTTTAGGGGACTAATTAGGGGTTAAGAAAGTTAAGGCGAGCACGGTAGCTACTTACCTAGTCTATACACATACTCTCCTCTATTAAAACTTAACCACGAAACTTCTATACCTAGTAACTATATTAAATAATAGGTTTATTAGAAAGCGCGTTATAGTATATATATCGTATACGTATAAAATAATATATATACGATTTATAGTATCTAAAACTCTCTTCTTACCTTAACTCTAATAAATAAATCTAATTAAATAAATCTTATTGTCTTAGTAAATTTACGCTAACAAGTTATATAGAAAATTAAATAAATCTTATATAAGATTTATTTAATAATTATAGATAGAGGTAGTTTAATAATAAAGTTAAACGCGATCGATTCCTATACTCTTTACGATATTAGTAGTAATTAAAGAAGACTATACGATACGTGTCTATTTAACTTACTTTTTATATATAGGTCGTACTTTCTAATAACCGTTTTAATATACTTTCTTATTTCTAGGAAGTAGTAATCCCTAGCGATCCTCTCGAAGGTTCTTATTATTTCTTAGTATTCGTATACTAGTAGTAAGTATTATTCTTTAATAAAGTGTTATCTTATTTTACTAGGAATATAAACGAGTTCTTTAAAGTAGAGGATATTTACTTCGTTCTAAGTAAAGTCTTCTATTAGCGACTATAGTATTCTCGTAGCGTATTCGTTCGTTTAATATATATATTTAATTAGTTTTACAAGTTTATCGTCTTCTATTACTATAAGAGTTATAAGGAGTTTATAGTTATATTCTAACCTATTAGCTTCTATCTTAAGTATAGCTCTAGGTCTTTTCGTTAGCTTACCTAAGTAGTCTTATCGTCTACTAAGAGCGTTAGCTCTTATATTATCTAATTCTTTCTAATACGTAATATTAAGTTTTAGAGTAGATAACTCTTCTAACTACCTAACTTATCGTCTATTTAGTATCTTTATTATAGTAAAGAATATAAGATTCTTATAGTTCGTTTATACTTAGATTATATATTTTACTTCTTTAAGATAGTATCGCTACTACTTATAGACGACTACTATAGCTAATAGTTCTTTATTATATACGTCGTAGTTAAGTTCTATAGAAGAGAACGTTTAGAAGTAGTACGCGATAGGTTATAGTTTTCTATTATATCTCTAGCTTAAATAAGCCCTAAGAGCGAAGTCTAATACGTTAGTTTCTATAACTACTTCTAGGTCTAGATCGTATATAACTAGGACTAGTACCTATATAAAGTGTTTCTTAAGTACTTCGAACGTATTCTAGGCTTCTATTATTTATTTAAAGTTCTAGTTCTTTTTTATTAGATCTATAAGTATCTTAGCTACTATAGAGTAGTTATATATAAATCTTCTATAGAAGTTAGTAAATCCTAGAAAGGATTATACTTACGTAACTATTATTAGTTTAGGCTATATAAGTATAGTCTCGACCTTAGCTAGATCTATATAGATTTCGTGTTTTTCTACGATAAATCCTAAGAAGTAGGTTTCTTCTTAGTAAAATTCGTACTTCTCTAGTTTAAGAAGAAGTTTTACTATTTATAGTTTAGCTA
>MU251943.1:0-16522 GCA_019669835.1 Amylocarpus encephaloides
TACTTAGTAACTTATAAAAGGTTATTAGTCTTAATTAGTAATAGTATCTCTATCTATCTAACTAACCTACCTTTATACTCTTAAGTAATACTAGTATAATTATACGTTATATCTATCTACCTTCTCTCTCTTCTTTAACTTAAACTATAAAGATACTTTAAAGCTAATCTAATTATATATATCTTTTACTACTATATAAGTTTTAGAATACATTTATAAGATAGCTAAGATAGTAGAGTAAAGAGATATATTTTTAGGTATTTTTATAAAAACTTAGATAATAGTAGATATTAGAATTCTAAACGTATAAGCTAGTATTACTAAAATAAAAAAGATAAAAATAAATAATATTTATTCTAATTATAATATAATATTACTACTTATTCTCTCTAATAGGTCTTCTACTATATCTATTAAGCTTAGTATATCTTTAGAGTATATTAGTAATATAGTCTTATATCTCTTATATTATAATTTTATCTTATTCTTCTTATAGAGTCTACTTTATCTTCTTCTTAGAATTAAACACTCTATACTATAAATATTACTTTATAATAAACTAAATCCCTTTAATTAGATTAAGATTAGAGCTCTAAGTAAAGTATATAAGATTTTATATATTATACTTTCTCTTATACTCTTATATAAGGTCTTATTTTTAAATACTATAAAAAGAGTCTCTATTCTCTTATAATAGCTATAGTTTATTATCGATTTTAGCTATACTCTTAATAGTAGTAATATAGATAGATAGAAGGCGCTTAATATAGTACTTTTAAGTTATTATATTACCTTTAATCTTAACTTTAATATTATAAGACTTCTCTACTTCTTATTCTTATATATAGTAGTAGTATTCTTCTTTATTCTTAGTTATAGAATACTATCGAGACTTTAGAGGGTAAGAAGAATACTTAGTTTTATCTTCTTTATTATTATAGAACTATAATTTATCTACTTTCTCTTACTAAGAGATCTAAGCTACTATATAAAGTTAAACAACTTTAAGTAGTAGTCTCTTCTTAATATTCTCTTATCTATCTCGTGTTTCTTACTTCTAAAGTACTTTATATTAAGACTATAATATAAGATTAATATATATCTCGTCTATATAGATAATATAACTAAAGAAACTAAAGAGAGAATTATATAGATACTTAGTACTATACGTAGCTTATTACTTATATTTTTTAGCTAAAATAACCTTCTTAATAAAGGTATATAAGTATCTTCTATCTTCTTTTATAAGCTCCTTTAACTTCTACTATAATTAGCGCCTTTAAATAGATAGGTTATAGTATAAAATTTAAGCTTTAAAGGGTTATTTCTAAACCGGATTTTAAGAGAGAGAGTAAAGTATTTTATATATTAGTTTAGTTACTTTAGACTTCTATCTAAGGACCGTAGACCTTTTTCGAGTTCTTATCTTTACTAGAGAACCTAGAGAGAGTCGTTAATCTCTTTATATTTAGTTATATTTCTCTAAAATACTATACGAGACTAAGATAGAGCGTAGAGACTTTAAGCTACTATATTAAGCTAATATATTAAAGAATTTATATTTTCTTATAGTCGTAGCTTCTCTACTAGTAAGAGGTTTAGAAGACGAGGTCTATAGAGAATTAGAACGCGTTAGTAGTACTATAATTAGAGTGTAAGTTAGTTGTTTATATCTTTAAGATTTATAATATTTTACTTTTTAGTATTTAGGCCTATACGTTTAGAATTCTAACACCTACTATTATAGTACTAGTAGTAGTTATTATTAGTAGTATACTATTAATTAAGCGAAAATACTAAAAATAAACTAAAAATAGTTAATATACTAGTATTTTTTATTTCTATTACTACTATACTATTTTAATTACCTTTCTATCTATTTTTACTAATAAATTATATCTACGTAGTATATCTACTATATATATACGTACTTTCTATACTAAGATCCTACTCTATTCTTCCTAGATTATCTCTTTAAGCTTAGCCTCTATATTCTATAGTCGACGATATATACACTATTTTAATATATTATAGTATACCTCTATTAGATTAATATTAGACGATTAAGGTAGATATACTAAATTAGTAATCTAATTAGCTTATTTAAGCTATATTATAAGGCCTACTTTTTTTAAGCTATAAGAAGGGTTACTATCTTCTTAAAACAGCTAATTTTATATTTCTTTTTAGCTATATACTCTAGTCTTTAAAATTATAGTTATATAAATAGGTAATAGTCGTTTATAGTAGTATTTCTACGTTATTATATTACTCTTTAGCTTTACTTTAACGATATAAGAGAGTAAAGCCTTCTACTTAAGAATACGTAAGTCGTACTCTTACTATATCTCTGTTCTTAGCCGACGATAAGGTTTAGGAGGTCGTAGAGGTTATTCTTTATACGATTCTTTATTATTATAAAACTTAAGTCGTTTATACTTCTCTTACTAATTTACCTAATCTATAATATATAATATAACGCCTGTTTTTTCCCCTCTCTCTTATATATTATTACTCTTGTAGTGTGTCTCTTACTCTCTTAGGATTTACTCTTAAGCTTTTAAAGAAGGATTAATATGTGTCTCGTTAGTAAAGTATATATTAGACTAAAATCTATAAATTGTTTTATCTTTATATATAGTACTATAATCTAGCCTTAACTTCCTATTCTTCTTAGATATAGTCTTCTTAATATATGCCTACTTGTATACCTAGCCTTTATTCGTGTATTTTACTAGCTTACGGCGTAATTAGTGTCGTTAAATAGAGAGGTTATAATATATAAGCTGTGTATTAATATACTACGTGCGTACAGGATTACAGGATTACACGACGGCGATATAAGCATTTGACATGTCTCTTTAGTAATAGAAGAAGGTTTCCTAAGACGATTAGATAGCTTACGCGTACGCCTATAGGCTACATTGCCTAATTGGTCCCTTTGGCGTAGCCACCGGCGCGCAGTAGTTGAGGTAGTATGTGTACTAGTTATAATAGAGCGTATAGACTCATTTGGCTGCCGTGAGTCAAATGCTTGAAAAAACCGTGTTCTTTTGATTGTATCTGCAATGTACGGTTCTGGCGTACCAATTGGAGTGCTGGGGCGTGCAGTAGAGCGTGTGGAAGGAGCCATTATTGAGTTGTTGAGTTATTGTTTATATTATGATTTTTTGGTGTTTTGGTGTTTTAGTGTTTTGGTCTGTGCGCCACTAATAATGACCACCACTGGTGCGGGTTTGTGCGTGCTTACGTAACCGACTCAAGGGTGATCACCAGGGGTTGTCACACGGGCCAAAAACACTAACACCGAAAAATCGCGATTCTTATAATACGTAAACAACACCTTTTGTCCTAATTATGGCGCCACTAACGCGTAACCAGCCCTTTCGCACTCCTTCACCTGAACCTCTTACTAATAGAGAAGCTACTACTCGAAGGAAGAGTAAGTTCTTAGACGCCCTAGCTCGCGATGCCAGTACAAAGTCGCTACGGTCAATTTCAAAGAGCTGTGGGATTGGAGTAACTACTAGCCGTACATGGAGGGATCAATGGATGAATGTGGGTTCGGAAGCAAAGAGGAAGACTCGCCCTAGGTCTAGTATACTTGGAGGCAAATCAAAAGTCACAAAATCGATGTGTAAAATGCTTTGTTCTCCCTCTCGAAATCCGGTCCGAAAACAACCTCTCGAAGCTCAAATCTTATACCACAACCTACCTGTTCAAACGCGTCAACTACAGCGGAAGCTAAAAGAGCTTACTAATAGAGGTGGGCGATACTTGTGTGCCTTTGTAAAGAATGTTATTTCGGCCAAAAACCACGAGCAACGAGCTACAAACGGTACCTAGTATATATACGATCCCCTCTTTGGTTTATTTGACCATATTATATATACCGACGAAGCACATATCGACCCAACATCACAGGCTCAAGGGAGAGTGCTTCGAGAGCAAGGAACACGCTATAACCCAGATAATATCGAAGAGAGGCCTCCGCTTAAAGGTGTAAGGTTCCACATCGCTACTTAGATCTCTTAGTAGGGGAAAGCAGAAAAATTGTAATTCTATAATGACGAAGAAGATAAGGTTGAGCATCTTCCTTATCCTCTAAAGCCTCGACGGCGCCCAACGACCGAGAACGAAGAAGAATACCACCGCCGTGTTTAAGAATGGGAAGCAGGGAAACCTCATGACTAAGAAGTTAAGGTTAAAGGTAATATAATAACATAGAAGTACTATGTTGACAATCTCCTACCTACTTATTACAAAGCTATTGAGTCTATGAGGTTAATTGACGACAAACCATGGCTTCTTTAAGAGGATAGTGACCCTTCCCATGACATACGAAAGAAAGGCCTTACGTAAGAGTATAAGGAGCGCTATAACATCCAAAACCTTATCCATCCGGCCCAAAGCCCTGATCTTGATCCTACTGAAGGCATTTAGAACATTATAAAGCAACGTTTACGTCGTAGGATCTTTAATTCGGAGAAAGAGATGAAGGAGGCTTTACAAGAGGAATGGGATAAAATCACAATAGAAGAGATACGACATCGTATCGCTGATATGCCTAGGAGGTGCGCTAAGTTAATACGATCAAATGGAGGTGCTATTCGAGGCAATAAGTGGTAAATTAGATTTATAATATAATAATACGTCTTTTTCTTTGTATTTTCGCATTTTGGTGTTTTTGGCCGTGCGCCGAGAATCATGACAACCCCTGGTGTGATTACAAGTGCCTACGGGCCACTCTTTCGAATTGGGGGAAAGCCTACGAGGGGAATACTGGTGTGAGTATGGCAAGGAAGGGGTTAAAGGGAAATAGGAGTCTAGGGATCAGAAGGGGGCGGGGACTTGAGGGGGGGGGACAGGAAGGGGGCGCGGTTTCTTCGTTGTTTTCCTTTGTCTACCCGGGGATCGACCCCTACTAAAATACTATAACACACGCGGAGGATTGATGGATAATGGCTTGAAATAGGCTACTAGCCTATTAATATTAGCTAGTAAAGTCCTTGATAGGGGACTTGTCCCCCGGCTAGGAAAATCTTTCCGGAGTGCTGAAAAAACATCTTGACCTGTAGCTAGGCTACTATTCGGCTTCCAGACCTGAGGCTCTGGCGTCCTACTATAGTCTTTGACTTACACAGGACGTTAAAAGGATAAAACAAACAAATAAATATTCAATCGCCTTAAGCTCGACCGGTAATTACAAAAGAGTCCGCGAGACTCTTTTTGCTTGGAATTTACTAAATATAAGTGAGCGAATTATGTTGTAACCGACATGCATTTGTACCGGATGCTAGGGGCGAAAAGCAGCCTAGCTAAATGTGTATACAGAGTATTTCTTGGCAGTTGGGATGCTCAAGGCAGAAGTTGTAGGGTTACGAGAAAGGGAAGGCGAGCAACCAATCGTTCGCAGGGCTTAACCATGACTAGGCAGGGTCCCAAGTGTTTTGGACCCTGTGCATGCTTTACCGAGATGTCCGTCACAGGTTTACCCTCCCTTCACTGCTTCGTTGGCTCCTAGAAGGCTGCTACTAGATGACTTTGGTTTTAAAGCTTAAAATAAATAGGACATCAGGCTCCTCTTAAAGATGATTGGCCCAGCCACCCTTTTTCTAGTTATATGACAAGGGCATAGCTACTAGTATTCCAACTAACTATATCAGAGCAGCATGATAACGGATATAACTCAAGGTCTTCCAGAATCGTTTGCAAATATCCATCGTTCCTAGAATTACGACCTGAGATTATTACTCCAATAAGCCGGCACAACATGTGGCTCAGGGATATAACTTCGAAGATGAGAAAAGCGATCATCACGTTCTCCAACACCAGGGATCTCAACGGTGGAACCCACATCTCCACCCGTATTGGGACAAATAAAAGGGTAAAGTGCTTGCTGCAGTCTAAACCTTGCAAACGCTAATATCAAGGTGACCAACAGGGTAACAAATATACCTCTAAAGGGCGAGTATCCTCGACTTCTATTCGTTTCCGTTATGAGTCGCGGAGCTGTGTTGACGAGATTGCTGTCTGCAGGGATAGAGAATTCTGGTATCATAATTTGGACGGAAGTATGTACTTCAACGATGGAAACGGGTATAGGCGATATATTAGTCCACCTAGACGTTAGCGAAGCTGGTCTTCAAAGAAAACAGGATGGTAGCTGGCGATGAACATTAGGTTGTGTCGTCCCGTCGCTCGAGCGCTTTGCAGTATAATATACGGATTGTAGCATCTGTCTAAGCCTTTACATCCATTGGGTGAGCAGGTGTAGTCCTAAGATGATGAAGGGCAGCCGGACAACATTGATTAGGTCCAAATAAGAAACAGAGGTGGTATTGTAGTCGAAAGCTCAAAACACCTATCAAGGAGAAGTTGGAACCCAAGATTTGAAGCCTAATTGATAGGTAAGGGGAGTTTTTTAGGTGCCAGGAATCGCATGGCGAAGATTTCTACCAAGAATTCAGCTACATCTAATGTGTTAATTATATTAATAGATTTCTAGAACGAGGATCATTGCAAATGACTTGACCCTCGAGCTTTCCCGCCAAATGATTACGGATATTACTGATGACAAAAGAAGCAAGCGAAATTCCAATTATTACCGTCTATATTAACATCTCCTACAGCCTATATCTTGCCATCTACGAACCTCTTAATAAGACGGTTATTCGTTGAGACGATATTTGACGGTGAGGAGAGTTAAGACTAGTTCAATAGCGGTAGTTAAGTAGTCGTCCAGGCATCGATTATCTTACTTAAAAAAGAGAGGATGTTGTTAACTGTAGGAGACTATCTCTGGCGTTGGTCTTAATTATATTCGAGTTGTGCGTATAGAGTCGAGACTAGTGTATAATTGCACCGTGTATATATAGGTGATTTTTGCGTCGTGGTCCTGTGGTACGAGGAGACAGTATACTAAACAGTGATTGACCTTTTCTAATCGGTTGTTGCTTATTATTAGCTACTAAAGTTAGAATGGTTCACTAGCTATTAATATCAATACTCCCTAGCTTACACTATTATAAAGTACATTGCGTTTACTCTACCTACTTATATAGTATAATAGAAGGTACTTAGTTATACAAAAACTTATATTTTACCTGTCCTTAGGGGCGCTCCTAATAAAGGTTAACCGTCTATTTAAGCTATTTACTTCACTTCCTAGATAATAATATAAGCGTCCTTTATAGCTCAAGCTAGCAACGCCCTCTATATCTCACGTCGCACTGTATTATTAGGATGCCCTACAGTTGCTAGGAATGCTATGTTATACGGTTTGTCTCTCTCTTCAGTGGTCACTTGGATATCGCATCCGGCAACGTACGCCAGGGCACCGGAAAAGCCTTCCCAATTGCGCCTCAGGGATTGAGTATGCTTGAGACAGGGGAACTCGCACCCCCGACTAGGTATTCTACCTAAACCGTGATCCCCAACCTGCCTTGGTCGTCAAAGTCGTATCTACGCAGAGCCTCTGGATGATCTAGTATATATAACGAAATAGTTAACATCGATAGTAATGTCTGTGAGGTTTCCCTTCTTGATCTAGATGTAAAGAAGGTCTCGTATATTGTCTGGACTGCGTGTGGAAGAGAACGTCAAAAATTTCGAGCGCTAGTCTCCAGGCTGAGAAGATCATCACCACTAACTACAAGGCTGTTTAGGTAAGTCATTTATATCTCGAATAGTGTTATATTACTCATCCCTGTCTTACGTCGGTAGGTGTGAGGACGATGTTCACTCTCGTCGCCGCCTTAGATGATGTGGGATTTTCTGTATTTTCAATTGCCCATATCTGACGTGTATATTAAACACAGAAGCAACTTATGTTTCTATTCTAAGAAACTGATTTAATCTTATTATTGTTTCTACTGATTTCAGTTTAGTCTAGTAGGCCTCAATTTATAATATCCTGTAAAGGTACCTTTCTATAGTAACCATGTATACGAGGCTTCCATAGATTCCACTATGGAATCTATGAATTCAATATATCGATGAAATAGACTTATGGTGTTCGTATAATAGGCGTGTAGTTCGGCAAGAATTCCGAATTTTAAGTGGGCTTCGGAGTAGAGTTTTCCACCCCGACTCATCACACCAACCTCCAGCTATAAGGCTTTCAATAATACCGTAGCCTTTAAAAAAAGATTCTTATATAAATATCGTAATAATTCCCGTGAGGTCGTGAGTTCGCGAACTGTTATTCTATAGTTAGTTTATGAGCCAAAAATGAATAGTATCGATGCCGCTGACACTTTGAGCTCACCTTCTAGTGCTGCCTTTCTACCTGTCTTTCCGAGGCCTGGTTGAGAAAAACCAACTATTATCGCATTCGATGAGGCCATTCGAAAACCGTATGAAGCACGATTCCAATCATGGTACATTGACAAGTACACGACGCTCCGAAATGCGAAGCATTTTGAAGGATCTCTTCCAGCCTTTCTAGCGGTGTGGAATTTACGCCATTGGGCGTTAAAGTACTTCGAGCTTTCCGATAACTAAATCTATCGTAAGGCAGGGCTATTCGAGGTCATGCCATTAAGAAACGATACGGCTGCTCCAGAACCAAATACAGGCAACTACGGCACTAAAAAGCAGGCCTGGTCGTGGAGGTACCGGTGTAGGAGCAGGCCGTAAGCTAGTTCAAAGATGGGAAAATAGTGGGATTTGTGAATAGCTTCATTTGCGTGCCTTTTTGGTGAAACAGTTGATATTCTAGTGGTTTGAATACACACGATCCTCTCCACTACAGCGAATTCCATACTGGAAATAAAGCATGTGGCTTATAAGACAGAGGTCCGTTCTCATTTGCAGGTTACAAATGACGCTAGGAAGCTTTGCTTGCAAGACCAAAGGTCAATAACATTTGAAAGCAACACGCTAAAGCGAAGTCTCAAATACCTCCTCCCTAAGTGGGGATTGTTCATATGGAAAGACTCTGTCAATCAGCGGTAAACGTTTGGGCCTCGCATCGAAAAATCAGGGGGGTGACACGCCAAGACATGATTGATTTCCTAATTTGGATGCCTTCTAAACGGACATTATAGGAAGTCTAGAACACTATCTCCGCGAGACACTTCAATACCTATTTATGATCCGAGTGCCCCGGAGACACAGAAGATTATCTCCGCTACTTCTGTATACAAATATCGCCATTCTCCCACTCGTAAGTCTCCTAGCAAGCACTACTTTGAACAGTCGCAAGCTCACATCCAAATTCTGTCTGTCAAGCGTTTCAAGCTCTTTCGGCAAAGACTATACAACCTCTATCATGACTGTTTCCAAGTCTCTCGAGATGGAACCCAACAGAAGCAACGCTGGAAGTATCTTCATCAAGTCCCAGCACGCAAAGCCAGTCAAGATACCTCGAGATATCGATCTATCTCGGCAGGTAGCTATCGTCACAGGTGCCAGCACTGGACTGGGTTTTCATAGCTGCCGCCATCTTCTCTCTCTCCATCTATCGCATCTCATCATGCCAGTCCGATCACTTGAGAGAGGCGAGGACGCAGCCTCTAAACTTCGCAAGGAATTCCCGGCTGCCAACATTCAGGTCGCCATGCTCGAAATGAGCTCTTATGAGTCCATCCAAGCTTTTGTTACCCGCATGCATTCGGAACGCTCGCGGCTCGACATTGTTATTCTCAACGCTGGGGTCAGTAGAATGGACTATGCCGTCATCGAGGACACCGGTCACGAGGAGATATTTCAAGTCAACTATCTCTCGACGGTGCTGCTGAGTGTTCTCATTCTTCCACTACTCAAGTTGAAGTCCCCGGCATCAGCACCCGGTCGTCTCACTATCGTTAACTCTGGCACCGCACTCTTTGCGAAATTCCCCAACCGTCACGAACGTCCACTCTTAAAGTCCTTTGACAACAAGGCAACTTGGAGCTCGACCGGAACATACCCTTGCTCCAAGCTTCTCGGTCACTACTTCATCGCGCAGTTGATCCGATATGTGGACGCGAAGGATGTTATTGTGAATTGTGTGGATCCTGGCCTTTGTAAAGGAACTGGCTTGTCACGGGACGTGTCCGGTGTCTTGTCAATCTTCTACTCTCTTACAAAGTCAATGATTGGTCGAAGTCCGGAGGTCGGCTCGTCAACATTCATCGACGCTGCCGTCGTCAAAGGAAAGGAGTCACACGGTTGCTTCGTGATGGACTGGAAAATTACCCCGTGAGTGTTCTTACTGAATATATGCTCTTCTTCCAACTAAATTGATAATAGGTTTGCTACACTTCTCTATGCGGACGACAGCATTACTGTTGGCAGAGTGCTCTGGGATGAAACAATGGAGGAACTCCACTTTGCTGCGCCGTTGGCGATATTGGAGGCTCTGAAAGGATAATGGTATTCACGTTCTTAGCACTTCCGAGTCAAATAAAACTCAGCCAACAGGTGATTATTCAGGACGAAAAGAAATACTCGATAGACAATATTCAACGAAGTATATCCTCAAAGACCTTCTTTCCACTATCATCGTGTAAGAAACCAATCCACAAAAATCCCATGAGCCGATGTTTTGCAGACGGCCAACAATGGAGTTCCAAAGTCTTAATAGTGTTCCTCATTTCAGTCTCAAGCCAAAAATCGTCACCCCCTTGGGAAATTACCAATCGCGCAATAAACAACAACCATAGCTTTACTGCCATGGAAGAATCTACAGTGGTGTCATTCATTCCAAGAATGGTCTTCTTCAGTTGAGAAGAAAGGCGTTCAAATCGCATCGAGAAGCCTTTCATTTGTAAGAAAATGCTGGTTGCAAAGCCCAGCATTCCGGCATGAATCGCGTCTCCATGAGCGCCGGTTTCGTTACCAAACAACAATAGGCGGTACTGAACTGATATCAAAGTCTCGTAATAGAGACCAAAGGGTATTTTCTGTCCAGTTTGTGTAGCGAGATTGGCAGATTTGGTAAACTCCCGGAGGTCATTCCACACGTTGGTGAGCTTCGGATGTAAACACAAAACTTGTCCCGGGGGCATCTCTTGAATGTTCATGTGCTTTTTTGTGATGAAGGAGTCCCACGAGATATCATCATTGAAAAACTTGGGCTTATTCCCTAAAAGCATTGCCGTAATAAGATCGGCTCTAAAAGTCGTCAGCAGATGAGTCCTATTCATTTAAAATATCAGTAGGCCCACAAACCTGCAGATCTTGAGTTGAACATGAGGATTACCTCTGAAGGCGGTTATTCCGCCCCGTAGTTGAACCATTCTATTAAGACCCAGCATGTGCCTGCATGCCGTTTCCTTTTCGATCTCAACGAGTGCGGTAGCTACGGCCAAGCAACCGACTACCAAGATTGTGACGTTGGAGATGGCCAGTTGGGTGTCGGGTAATCGCTGCTGCAGTTTGACAAGAGTTTCCTGCCCATGTCTCGATTGAATGGTGGATATTCCGTGGCCCCTAATTGACTAGGTGGTGACGAATTAGTGTGCTGTTCTTGACTATGCTAATTCCTTGGCTATGCGGACCGAAGATAACGGATTGCGGCCCATAGAACTACAGTCCTGCGTCTACTCACATCGAAATATGCCTGCGCTACCCACAAAGTCATGTGGCAATAGAGCTGGTCCTGAGCAAGATATTCGATCCAAATTGAGTTTTGTAAATCAACCACGCAGAGCTCAATGGGGTACACAGCTTGTCCGATGACCGTAAAGACTGAATGGCGGGGTCAATGGAACAAATTACAGCAAGATTGATATTAAACTAACAGTTGAACAAAAGTTCTGGTGCATATGAGGGCATCTGGTACGCAAAATGTGTCATGGGCAGGTCTGACCAGATCTGTATGGGAGGTGGAACATGCTGGCCTGCCGGGAAGGATGAGATCAAGGTAGTGTCATCTCCATTAGTACTTCCCTGGTTGATCCAAGATCTCACGATAGTGGCTTCGGCTGCTTTTTTGCGTCTATTCTTGCCGCGCATAACATGGCTTCTAACAAGCTTCCGAGAGCTCCGATCTAGCTTGTGTAAGGGGTTACTAGTGATAAATGCGAGCTCTTGCTTTTCTATATTTCAGTCAGTACAGTCTCTGATAGACCACACGCTATTCCTTACCAGGTTCTGTGGGAATACCAGTAGACATTTTGTCTCACACTACAATGGATGTGAGATTTGAATGTCGTCTCATGTCTGTGAGCAAGAGGTCAAAGTGCTGTCATGTGACCATCGCACACAATGGAACTCGTAAGCACCACTCTAATAGCCTGTGCCCTTCCGTCGGGGGTGAACCCCCGTACTTTTTATCGAAACATCTATACGGAGTATAAATTTTCGGAAAGTAGAGTTAGGTTTAGGGATAGGGTTGTCCGCGATCTCCACGAGCCGGATTTTTGGCATGCTTGCTTCGAAGGCTAGAAAGCGGTTTAAAGATATTAACCGATGTCTGTTTAAAGGTATCTGGAGAAGGCCGGGGCTTTCTTCGTCGTCACTCGTAACCTGAACCTGTCTAGGCGGAAAATCAACGCACGCACCAGGCAGGAGGCGAGATTTCTACGGCAGGACGCATGAAATACCGGTCGCTCTATCACCAATGTAGATTTGCTTTGCTTCGCTCTGCTTCGCTCGCTCCGCAGTCGGGGGCATTATCGTCTGATCTCCACCGTGGCTCTAAAACTACAACGTATACTACGTAACGCGGGAGACAACCACCCGTGGCCATAGCTAGCTCCGTTCACAAGTGTACGTCTCCACTCCCTAGAAACCGATTACACGCAAGGCCAACGACAGGTCGAAGCGGCGCCACCACTTCTTAGGCTGGAAAGTCTCCAGCTTGAGGAGACATGGCGCCATGAGCTGTACTTCGTAGCTGCAATTGTTCCTTCTGGAGGTCTTGCTGCCACTCGAGCAGTGTTGGTACATATATGGCTGCTAATCATCCCGTCTATTTGGCCTTCCGGCATCTCAGCTCCACCTGTTTTTCTCTCGAACGAAGTCCACTCGCATCTATACGTCCTAGTTACGTTCCGCTTTTCACTCGCCATTGCGGTCGGAATTATGATAGGCCGTCCAGTGCAGGTACACCGTCGGGATATGATGGATTTCAGGAATTTGTATTGTATTGTCTGGTCTACTAATTACAGGATGAAATCTCTTCTATGTGCGATGGGATGACTCAGGAATGAGTAAGCTGGCACGTGTATAGCTCGCTTCCTTCAGGATACTAAAAGTTCGCAATCGCGGTCAGGTCATGGCTGGCTGATAAAACATGCCAGATGGCCGAAGAGAAGGCGGAGGAGGTGTGAGCGCCGTTTGGCTGATGATCTGCGTTCGTCGTCTCGTATCGCCTCTTGTCCTTCCCCACTGCTGAACCGGGTGGAAAGGGGGGGTTGGTCACGTGTCAACGATAGTCAATCTCTGTCGGCTTCTGAAGCGATGTTAGCATGCAGTCTCATTGGTTAGTCTCCGTCTTGAACAGCATAGAGAACGTGCGCCCATTCCAGCATCCAGGCGGCCAAACGGTCGATCCTTGCCTGATAAGGTTATGTCCAACATCGTCGTCCCGTCAGGGGCACCTCAGCCTGTCTACCTCCAAGTCATCATGGGGTAATTCCCGCCCCAGAGCGCAGCGTCCAGACTCCAAGATCAAAGTCGCATGGAGAACTTATAGTAAAGGATCAGAGCTAAGCCGCAGTGATCTCGCGTACCTGAGAGGCTCGCTTGGGGGCCTGCATTTCAAAGCTGAGCTTTCTTGCCGGCCAAGCTTCCTCTTCATCCTTCCAAACCACCCTCATCTCCACCACGCCGTTATTTCAACCGTTGATCGAGGTGAAAGATGCCATCACATGTGGTACAATGAGCCAACCCCCCCTCGTTCTTGCGTTTATGTTTAGCAGCTCCACGCACACCACGTTCTTGCCGCGCAGGCAGCTGCGGGAGTGCACCGCTCGAGGATGTAAGGCAGAGGGGGGATGACTCCGACTTGCTGTGTATATATATTAGATCTAGGATCCCCTATGTCCCACGCTCATCCTCGCCTCGTCCGTATCTCCAGCCGCGTTCGTGTCATCGACGCTACAGTTCTCTCAAGATGCACATCACTCGTCGTCTCGCTCTCCTCCTCGCCATCGGGGGCGTCCACGCGGCCGTGAACGAACCTTGCGTCGGAAGCGGAGGGGCGCCAGGTAAGTCGTCCCACGACGCTTCAGCTTCGCTCGGTTTCGATTCCGGAGAGGAAAGGGCTAACGGAAGCGACCAGGTGTCTGCGTCTCCTCGGCCAGCTGCACCTCGACCGGCGGCAAGTCCATAAGCGGCGCCTGCCCCAGCGACCCGGCAGATATCAAATGCTGCACGAAGACCGCTTGCAGCGGGGGCAATTGCCGCTGGCAAAGTGACTGCGCCGGCTCTTCGATCTCCAACCAGTGCCCGGGCCCGGGGGCGTTCAAATGCTGCCAGTCTGCCGCCAACGGCTTTGGCGGATACTCGACTCCTTCTTTCCCGGCGGTCGGAGCATGTCAACAAGTCTCGGTCGATGGCTCCAAGAGAATCGTCGCTGCTTTCCCAGGGAGGGTGCATCAGGTGTTCTGCACGAGAGATTGTGCGTGTGGAAGCGGCTCGGATCATTGCTGTGGCAAGGCCAGCGATATCATGTGTTCGGATGGCGGTGGAGTGGGTTCTTCTCGCTTCCCATGTCTGGAGGAGACTCCGTAGCTAACACGGCCATTGTAGGTGCCCACGAACTCTGGTCAGGAAATCGCGGAATGGGTCATGAACCATCGGTCGGACCTGAATGTCAAGTATGTGATCTGGGGCCAAAGGATCTGGGAGAGTGGCAGTGCTGTCAAGCCTTGGGCCAATTGGAAGGCCATGGAGGATAGAGGAGATATCACGGCTAATCACTGGCAAGCTATACATCCTTCCAACCAATAGTGAGAAATCGTCGCTAATTGGTGTATTCAGGGACCATGTGCATGTTAGTTACAACTAGGTCAGGGGGTCTGCTTTGTGTTTATTGCCTGGCGTACGGATTGTTATCACCTTCAAATATATACCCATGTAACCATATGCGCGGTTTTGCATTCGACCCACGATAATAGTGGCCCGCTTTCTATAATTCATAAAACCCTTCATAGCATCTTTTGCAGCTATCATCCGCCCTGTATTATTATCACATTCCTCAAATCTTACGCTCAACCCTACTAAAATCAGCGACTTACCAAACCCCCTACGGAGTTACACAACGAAGCAAATTTTGACTCGGCAGCAATAGACACTTTCACTACCACATAACATTTATTCCTCTACCAACAAGCCCCTTCCATTTTGGCTTGCCGTGCTCGAAAATTACCATCTAAAATGCCCCCTAACTAAGGGAAGAGGACGCCGAGAAGTTTTCCCACTTCTACCGCTTCAGGGGGGCGAGAGGGGGATTTGCTCTTGCGAGAAACAATCAGCCTTGCCATCTCATCATTGTTGAAGCGTTGGGGCGCTATGCTGGGGTTCTATTGGTAGGGAGTACAGAGGTACCGTTGATACGAATTATCCCAAGCGGGGGCAGCACGCTGGTGCGTGGTAAGGGGGACCGAGTACCTAGCCTGTGAGGGCCCCTAGATGAGAGTAAGAGGCCGAAATTCCACGGCATGCTCGAGGTACTTCTCCCACTCGTTCCGAATACTACCTATTTTAATATTATTCCCGAGCGTAGCGAGTACAGGCCCCCACGGCAGTGGCCCCCCGGGAGGGCCAGCGGAGCGGGCCTTCTGGTAGTGTACTTCGTTTGGCCTTAAGGAAGTCGGGTTTTCATAACGTATTAGCACGAATCCATAGAATCCCAGAGATGTTCCTACGCTCTCTTTTAGAAATCACATCGGGATAATCCAATTCGCCATAAGAATCGCCCGACATGAAACTTCCGTCGTCCATAAAGAGACTAGGAGAAGATTCGACAGAGAACCTCTCGTCGATCTGCCAAGCCAAGCGGCTTATAAGTTACCAGTCGGCAAAGCGCCCCTCCCTCGCGAGACAACCGCCGTCGATCCTAGGGCTGAGGGCTCGCTGCCTCGAGAGCAATCCCTTACTATCTACCGCGGCGGACCCCTCGAGTCTACTGGTAGGAGACTACTACGATAGAGGGGCTAACAGCTAACGACCAATGACCGTGGTATAAATAGCATAGCGGACGGAATCCCCGTATGGGTAAATATAGTATAGGACAGTAAATGTTAAGTGGTGGACCTAATAGAAGTATAGGATCTAGTATTATAAAAATATACTCCGTCACTTCTAGGATAGATAGGCCAAGCGTACATAGTAGGCCATCGAAAGCCCCTCCCGGGGGGCCACTGCCGTGGAGGCCTTGGTTCGCTACGCTCTGAAATAAGATGAAAACAGGTAGTTAACGACGAGGGAGATATTCCGGAATATATCCCACCTCGATTCCAGCACAGCCACCATAGTAGTCTATCTATAAAGCATACAACCTACAGGGGTAAATAAATGTAAAATGACGCGATAGCATTTGACCAATAGCGGACCGTAAAGAGTTATCCTGACCAGGTGATTGGTG
>MU251944.1:0-16378 GCA_019669835.1 Amylocarpus encephaloides
TCAATTCACTTGATTTACCCTATTGAGTTCTGTTTACGATTCCTGTGACGTGATACTACGTTCCCAACTAGCCCAGAGTGTGCCACAGTTCAACACACTCGACGGGTTGAGGCTGGTCACGGGACCTGACATGATATCAAAAATCATGTATCGGCCTGGTGTGTATACTACCTATGCAATTGTGGTGTTAGTACATGGAATGACACTTCTGATTCTCACTGCTGCCCGCCTCCCAGCCTGATCCACCAAAATACCAACCCACCCAATAAACCCCCCAAAAAAACTTAAAAATTTGACAAAACCATACCAGGCGTACCCGATCCCCCGACAGCCCGACGGGATTTTTTATTATAACTTTATTAGCCAATATGTCACAATAGGACTATAAAGTAGCTATATGGGGGGCTCTGAAAGTTGTTTCTCTATTTGGGCTTATATATTAAGTGAAAGTTAGACCAAGATTTAGCCTACTTCCCAGGCGAGCTTGGCTGGCACCTTTGTGGCTTATTTTGTCTGGAGTTTTACGAGTCTCGTGTGTCCTAGTTGGAAGAAACAAAGTATGATACGAAGTGCCTACTCCTGTAATACAACTTCCCCAAAATTCCCTAGAATTAGTGTCACCGGATAAGAAGGCCCCCTAGATGCCAAATTAGTGCTCGAGGCACTCCATCTGCCTGTATATATATAGACTGCCCGAGCTCTTAAACTAAGCTCGGCAGAGAGTTCTTCACCTCCTATTTACTACGTGACAATTCGGTATAGAGACCTAGGTTTGGAACGGTGCCATCTACCGTGCCTGAGTTTCAAATGTTAGCATAGCATTCCAGATCCCTCCCATGTCCTATTCAGACTACATCTTCCAACCTCCGGCGAGTCCTTGTTCATTTTATTGAATCCAACTTCAGTCGAGGCACACGGGTGAGGCATGATTATTTAAAATGTATGCCTTAACGACACTTGAGAGATCACGGAACTCCAGATCAAGAAATTTCGAGCGAACCCAAGTCAAGCAGACAGGGGAATGAACGGCGGGTACGTATCATTACAATCATCTCTAATCTGATATTACAAATGTGCCAGTAAGGCATTAAAAAGAGATCATCACCACCCACCTGGCAGAAGAAACCACGAATTCGGAACCAAAAGTTAAAAGTAGGCGTCCCAGGTTGACACCAAGTCAATTTATTGAAGAATTTCTGGTATCACACAATAGCAACGCCTAAAAGCAGCCGAAGCCGAAAATTTTTTGGTATCGCCGCTGTTAAAGTGAGAAGTATGCAACGTAAAGACAACGTAGCCGGTGTGCAAAAGCAAAATGCTGCGTAAAGATCAAAAATGTACAAGCAAAGCAAGTTGTAGAAGGTAGATGTTGATGTGGGGTGAAGGTGAAGGTGTGTAGAAATGGCGCGTGAAGATTCGTAGCTTGGTGTTTGATGGATTCCGTGGTCCCGTTGTAGGTGACATGGCCTGAACCCTTCCCTCACATTCTCCATTTCTAGGGCACATTTCTCGTGTTCGTTTGGCAAGGGTGGTCTTGGAGCTGAGGTTGAGGTGGCATGTGGTGTAGGCAGAGAGAGTGTAAGTGCGAATTTTACTTCTTTACTGCGCCTTGTGGAGGTGATTTGACGTTATTGGAGAGCCATGCCTATGGGAAAGATAAAATTAGTTTTCGTAGGTTGAATGTGGATAAAGTGGCCTACCAATCCTTCTAATAACCCTTCTCCTGTTGTTGCGCAACTTGGCACCACGAACCAGATCTTGTCCTTTAATTGATTAAGCTTGAGAGCGTCTGTGACCTCTTGCGGTTTCATGGCTGCGAATAACATTAATGCTTGCGCCATGTGTAGGAGGGGGGATACACACCCCCTGGGATATCTTGTTTGTTGGCGAACACCAATAGCAATGACTCCTTCATTTCTCTGTCGTTGATGATGCGATGTAGTTCTGTTCTTGCCTCGTCTATGCGTGCGGTGTCGCTTGAGTCAATCACGAAGATAAGTCCTTGGGTTCCTGCAATGACTTAAATCAGCATCTGGTTATGGTCGAGCAAAGTTCCCCAGGGAGAACGATCCTGGGAATCATGACTTCGACTGGGAAAATGTATATCCTACACTTACCACTAAAGTAATGCCTCCAAAGAGGTCTGATCTTATCTTGTCCGCCCACATCCCAAACGTTGAACTTTACATTCTTGTATGTGACCGTCTCCACGTTGAATCCCACCGTGGGAATCGTCGTGACATCTTGATTGAGCTTCAGTTTGTACAATATCGTGGTCTTGCCGGCAGCATCCAATCCCAACATCAACAACCGCATTTCCTTCGATCCGAAGATCTTTCCCATCATCTTGGAGATTTGTCCCCCCATTGTGCTGAGCGCAAGCGGTGTGGTCTATTCGAAGGCAGGAGTGCGTAGCAAACGGTGCAATTATGAGGTAGCTAGGAGCAGGGCAGACGCTCTTCGATCGTGGTTACGAAAATATACTTCGATTTCCGTCGGGTTTAGAAAAGTGTAGGAACGGTATACGAGGCTGAGACCAGGGGCTTGAGTGCGATTTGAAGGAGAACCTGAAGCTTCTTGGCGTGGTGGTGTGGTGGCGTGGAAATAGAGTTAGATAGCTGTACGAACAAGCGATGATGAGGGTGTTGGAATGACGACTTTCCTACCGTGGCGTGGGGAGTCGGAATATTGAATCGGGAGATGAATTGTCGTGGTGTGCGGTAAAGGAGATTCGATTGATCTCCCGGGTTATCCAATCGAGATTTGACGCGGTTGTTTAAGGGTGCTTGAGATTAGACGCGACTGCTCAAGCGGCTTAGTCATGACCTATTCCACATTCTCCTCAACAGGAGGTACAAGGTGCCGACGATCTTCATATCAAGCCAAATATAGCAAATGTAATGAAATATTGAATTTTGTGACAACTTTTGGTTTCGGGGATTGATAATTTCTACATTTGGTGTAATCATACAAGAAGTGGGTATTAAATGAGCATTGTCAAATGACTGTCCTCAGACCGATCTCGGTTTTGCCCAGCCATGCACCGCACACCATATTGAAGTACGCCCAAAACGCCCAAGAGATGTTCCCGGGATGTCTGAGACCCCGTATTCTGTATCTCAGCCCTTGTGATCAAGAACTAATCGTCGATCAACTTGTTTCTCTTGCTGTCCTTCGAGCTCCTCTTCAAACAAGAGTAATACTTCTTTTCCGCCTTCAACCATGCGCTTGACGTCAGCTCGGTAGAACGTGGAAGTGGATGGATATAATGCCAGCACCCTCTTTCCAACCTCATAATCCTCAAGCTTGGCGTTCGGGGGAGGAATAGGAACCATTTGAGAGGCGGAAGATTTGTAAATAGTTTCCATGGTGGGGTCATCAGGGTAAGGATCTCGAACCTCATATCGGCGACTTTTGCCCTCTCCAATGACGCGGGTGACGATTCCCTGGATCCAGTCAAGCTCTTCACCAGACTTTCTTTTGAATGCGACTTCGTCTCCTACGGCATAGACAATCTTAGGCTTACTCTCTTTCCCACCACTCCTCTCGGAAGGTTCAGATGGTCCGTCTGCCCTGATGATAATATCAATATTGGACCTTGGGGGTTGACTGCTGGTTCTCGCCGCCCCCCCCAGCTTTCTTTGATGTCGATTTTCAGCTGGTGAAGGACCTGGAGAATCCGACGGTCCGTCGAAATGATCGACGGATCTCGAATAGGAGTCACGAGAGGTGGATCCGCGTGCTTCTTGACTTTCCTCGTTGTTGGCAACTAAGGCCCGAAGAATATCCATGTTCTGAAGCAGACCAATCTGTCCGTCTCGGCTCAACAACGCTTTTTGGTCCTCGGCAATTTTGACTTGTTGGCGGTACATAGCAGACAGAGCGTCTATATCTTCAAGAGACGGTTCTGTTTCCTAGTCAGTTCAGCTCGGCATGTAAATGAACAATAAATCATGGATTTGGTTCTTATTACGTACTGACTCCAGCATCTTGGGCTTCTTTTATTTGAGATTCTTTGGCAAATATTTGTTTTATGAGCTCCTCGGCCCGTCTCTCATTCTGATTTAAGGTCTCTATGCCCGCACGGATTTCTCTGAAAATAGCTAGTTCTTCTCCCGCATCGTTTACTCCTCCACGAGCTCCGCCGCGCGGTCCTCTTCTTCCCGGAGCGGACATGTCAATCTGTGGGAGTTGTTCGCTAGCTCCCGGCGCCGCAGACACGTCTTCCGGGGCAACGATAGAGCTATCCGAGGGTTTTGTGCCCAATACCGACGTAGAGCTCTGGGATGAATCGATTGGAAGGGGTGGAGTTGATTTCTGGAGTGTCTGATCGGATTCCGAAGGCGACGACGTCTTCCTCCTCCTCTTCTTCTTCTTTTTCTTCTTCTTTTTCTGGGCCGATGATTTCTTGCAACGTGGCGCCATGTTAGCAGGTTGCTCAAGAGGTGGAAGGTCGATTGAGACAAGTGGTGTTGTATGGTGAAGCTCAAACAAAGTTTAGGAACTCACATTGAAAACACCTGCTCGACGGGATAGGTGATCCGTCCGGGTTGTGCCTTCCTTGGTGTTCAATGGACAGCAAGGAAGGTGGTGAAGAAAAGAAGGTGTTGGTAAGGGTTTAATCGTGATGAAAGGAACATGACCGCAGGAAGGTCAGACCAAGTAGAAAAATGTAAGAGAAAGAAGGAACATTGTGAGATAAAGTACTTACCTATGTAGTGCGGGGTTAATTCTTTTCACGTGACGGCATATGACGAGCACGGTTGTTCGTGTTGACTGAACTGACTCGTCAGACTCAAAATTGCTTTTCTTCTTCAACATAAATCCTTCAGCCCTCTTTGACATCAACCTGCCGGTCCTTACTCCTGTCAATTAAACCGCCTCGTCATCTGCAGCCACCTAGCAATCTTCGAGATGCAAATTCCTCTACTTCGACTACAGTGCGGAGTCAACAGCTATGATTGGGGAAAGGTGGGGGAGAGTTCTGCAGCCGCCAAATTCGCTGCAGCCACTCCCGCAGACAATTTCTCGATCCAGGAAGACAAGCCTTATGCTGAGGTACATCTCATTACCATGAAGTGAAAACCAAATGCTCATTGGGGTAGCTATGGATGGGCACACATGCTTCCAATCCCTCGAAAGATCTCGCCACGAAACGCACCCTCCTCGATCTTGTCCAAGACAATGAAGCATTGATGTCGTCGGAGATGAACAAGAGATTTGAGAACAAACTTCCCTTTCTTTTCAAGGTTCTATCTATCGGAAAGGCATTGAGCATTCAGGCACATCCCAATAAAAAGCTGGCAGAACAGCTGCACAAGAAAGACAGCAAGAACTATCCTGATGACAACCACAAGCCAGAGATGACAATTGCAATCACACCATTCGATGGACTATGCGGTTTTCGGCCTCTCGCAGAGATCTCACATTTTCTCTCCTCGGTGCCAACCTTAAAGAAACTCGTAGGGGAGGCGGAGGCGAAGGAGTTCCAAGACACTGTCGAAGGCCGGGAAACATCAGACAAGAAGGAAGACGAGGAGAAGAATAGGAGAGCTCTACAGAAGGCCTTCATATCTCTGATGAATTCCAAGAAAGAAGATATCGAGCAAGCTGGTAAAGATTTGACGGAGTCGGCACAGAAAGAGGGCTCAGATTTCGCAGCCGGTGGAGGACCAACGAATACTGGCAAGGAGCTTGCAGATCTAGTTATCAGACTCAACAGCCAGTTCCCTAGCGACATTGGATTATTTGTTCTGTTCTTCCTCAATTACGTCAAGCTCGAAGTTGGCGAGGCAATGTTTTTGAAGGCAGACGACATTCACGCATACCTAAGTGGAGATATCATTGAGTGCATGGCAGCGTCAGACAATGTTGTTCGAGCTGGATTCACTCCCAAGTTCAAAGATGTGGATACGTTGACCTTGATGTTGACATACAACTACGCTCCAATAGAGGAGCAAAAGATGGATCCTGTTGACTACCCATACGTCACATTGAACCGCGATGCTTACTCTTCCGGTTCAGCTGCTATCCTATACGATCCTCCGATCGAGGAGTTCAGCGTTGTCAAGACAGACTTGAAGAAGAGAGGAGCAAAAGCCACTTTTGAACAAATCGAAGGTCCTAGTATTTTTATCTGCACATCTGGCAGCGGCAAGATTAGTGTGGGATCCAAGGTAGAGGAGGTGAAGCTTGGATATGTGTATTTTGTTGGCGCCACTGCAGAGGTGATCTTGGAGAGCGATGGTGGGGACTTTACAACATTCAAGGCGTTCTGTGAGTTGCATGGGAAAGAGGATGCAGATGGTAAGGAAAAGCTGTGATTTCCAGGTAGATAAATAGATGATATACCTAAATTGATACACACTTGGACTTCTCTTTATCTTTTCGAGATTTCCTTTTATCTTGATTCACTTGTACCACTTTAAATTGGGAATGCAGTTCTACATCGTAATAGTACCAGGGAAAGTCAACCACAGGAGAATCCTCCAAGGTTCGTCTCTCCTAAAATAAGAGATTTTAAAGAATAAATATTGGTGTTTGTGTGCTCTTGTCTCATCTTTTACTCCGTTTCTCGGGATTGTTCAGTGGGTGAAAGAATGGCAGAGTGTATTCTGAGGGTTCTCTACAATTTCTCTACAGGGAAGCTACATAATTCTACTATAAGAACCCTATTCTGTGAGAGAAGGAGTATAAAAGTAAAGGTTTTACTTGAGTTTCGAGACAGGCTACGAAACAAAATGTTTCGTTATATATTCTTGTTTCCAACTCAATACTGAACATATTACCACCTGTTTACACCGAGCACAATATCGTAAAGATTTCGTTGCCATCAAAACATGCCAAATTAGAATACAAAACATCCGGGGGCGAAGCAAGCCCTAAAAGCAAAAAGATGATCAGGCTGGGGCTCGATCCCAGGACATTTGAGGCGATCCCTAGACATGATGAGTCCTGACGGGCACACGTGGGACGAGGACACACCGCGTCCCTACAAACCATGAGTAACCTTCGTGGGGGAGGTGGGGGGGAGAGGAGAGGCGGGAGGGGGAATACTACAACGTAGGTAAATATCATTGTCGCTAGCTCGGATTATTTATTGGTCTCTGAATCATACTTTGTGTGGAGACTCATCAAGTGCCAGGCTATTCTTACTAACTCGAAAGTAGAGCTTTTAAGGTAAGTCCCAACGGACGCCCAATTTCCAGCTTTTTGCAATAACTTGCCTCCGAGTCCTTCTCACATATTCGCTTTTCGCGACCAATAACCCACATGAAGACGCCTTAAGATAATGTAACAGTTCGTTAGAGCAAATAGCAAACATATACGATAGTAAGAAAGTCTTCTTCGTCCAAGTATCACATCACATCACATCTGTCCTAGGAGATCTCAAAAGTGAAAAACCCGAATGCGATACACACAATCCTCGAACACCGCCTTTTAATTATTGACCTGTGTCTTCAATAACTACCTTATTATCCTTTAACTTCCTTTATTTCCTTCTTCTCAGATTCTACATTCTTGAGTTCCTCGACCTGGAATCACAAGGTGGCTATATAATTTTATAGAAAGGTTTTATCTTCCCTATAATAAATATTTGAGGTTTAAGAAACCCTCTTTCTCTCTCTGGGTTTTATCATAAATCTATTTAATATTTGTATCTTAGATAATTCGCTTATTTCTTACTCTTAAAGTCTTCGATTTTGTTTTCTATTTTCGTAGAGTGATATAAAGCTTTAAGAGAGATAAGACTAGAAAAGGCATTTCTTTAGATAGGTCGAGAACAAAGTTGAGTCGAATGTCACCCCCACTGGGATCCTACGGAATCCCATGGGAGTGGTACCGGCGCGCACTGGTCATTGCAGGTTGAGAATTGACTCTCTATAGCTTTGAGGAGAAGAGGGATGCCTAGCACCGTACAACTTGTTCTCGCCCCTTCTATCTTTAAGTTTAATACGTCATTTATATCACCTTCGTGTCGATTAGTCCAGAACTATGGCAAATAATGGTGAAGCATCCGGCCGGGTTCGGCAGAACCATGGAGAATTCAATATCGGAGCCGAACTCCCTTTAATGGAGGATAAGGCCAAAGCATTTAAAATGGTCTTGCAATCAGAGAAATGGCGATCCTTCGCCTATAGAACATCTTCAATTCAACTTGACGTTCTTGCTGGAGGCTTTCAAACCTATCCAAATGAAATTGGACACATCAAGGCGTTGTGAAAGCCCCATGGAATTTTATGGACCCCTTATGCAAATCTTATGAGAAGGTTTGTCGATCGTCTATAAGCCTACGACCATCAAGCGGAAGGCCACGGAGGATGGCAGCGGAGCTTCAAAGCCCAAATGAAAAAGTCTAAAGAGAGACGCTGTTCAGAACTTGTGGGCAGATCAGGGAGAGCAATTCCTTGAACTCATCAAGTGTTTTAGACAAGAGGAGGCCCAAATGTTAAAGAGAAAACCAAAGCTCTTCGACCCGAGGGCGGAGGCATGGAAGAACCACCTGTCGGCCCGAGGGGATGAGAATATCAAGGAAATCGTTGCAAGCTGGTCGGACGAGCAGTAGGTGGAACGATACATCGACTGTGCCAAAGCCGTTGATGAGAATCTCGAGGCGAAGGCGACGGGCAAAAAAGGGGCCAGCCAAGAAAAGGCTGTGGTGACCCCAAGGGGGAGGGCAGAGTTGCTCGCGGAAGAGCCGATGATGACTTCGTCGTGATTGGGAGAAGGTTACAGTGAGGATCAACATGAAGATTCGGAGGTTGATACAAGATTACTTTAAGGTATTTTGATACGAAGAGAGTAAGGAAGAAGTAGTACTCTAGATTAATACCTTAATTTAGCTAATCTTAATAGCATCGGATATAATATTCTATAATTTTAAATTCTTTCTAAGAATACTAAATGCTTCTAGAATTTAAATACAAGTAGTTAGAAATTTTGATATTACTAGTTTTCCTTTACTTTTAGCTTCACTCCGTACTTATAAAGTAGTGAACAAAAATAAGGTTTCTATTTATAAATCTTTTAGGGAATAAGCTCGCTAGACGTATTCATCGAGAAGAAAACTATCTCTACTAGTACTCTATACTCCTATAATACTATCTTAGGGGCCATTTCCTAAACTATAATTAAATAGAATTGCTCCTTCTTCTGCTTCTACTTCTTATAATCGTTCTAGAATTCGTCATTCACGCATTTACTATCCAAGGATTTATCTCCTACCTCTTTCAATACTTTCTCCTTATCCTGATGTGCCACCCCTCCATATGAAACACCGGGGCGTTGTCGATCATCGGTATTTTGAAGACACATCCTAAAGGATGGCAGGATGTGGGCTGTTGATAGGTACGGTGATATGGGACAAAAGCTGCTGCCTACTAGGCAGCAGAGTTATTGTTGATAAGGCATGAAAAGAATATAGACTGAGGAGCTATATATATATGAGGCATACCTCTGGGAAAAAGGAGAACTTAAATCAGACCTTTTTACCTCAACTCTCGAGACTCCACATTATCAAGTGCCATTTGAAGACCCTCATTACAACATGGGCCTGTTAGGATAAGTGGGGAACCTTTGTTGTCATCCTTGGGACTTCTACCATGGAGTCGCGCTTTCGTTCTGGGACCTCGCTTACATAGTCGTCTCTTCTCTTCTTTCTCGCAAGGGACTCGAGAGCGGGAAAGCATGACTCCTACACCCAACCTGCACGACATACACCCTGTGCATGCTCCTCTTTGGCTAGCGAACTTGCCATCTTAACGGGGTTCCTCTTTGCTTCATCAATCGATTTCCAAAGCTGGCCTTTACGGGGACAGTCTTGGTATACACACCGCCACTCGCCGTTGACAGTAATTGTGCGCATTTGGCCATGCCAGGTATAGAGACCGGTGTGGAATGTTTCTTCTTGATGTTTCGGTAGGCCAAAATTGCCGGGAAATCCCCGATCCTTTTGCTCTTGAGATGTATTTGCTGACTCTTCCTGGGAAGCCACGCATAAAGGTTCCTTTTTCGAGTTGAGAGACAATTCTGTTCCACTGAGAGCTTAATTTAGATAGAGTATAGCCGCAAGTTGTTAAGTAGCTTGCGAAGTTCGTAGTGCCTTAAGTATATCTTTGGAGTTACTCTTGTTTTCAGTTGTTGGCGAGTTCCCTAGAGCTGTTAAGCAGATAGTACAATACCTTTAGTGACTGCTGAATGTACCTTAGAGCAGTTAATCTTGTTCTGGGCTGTACAATACTACTTTGTCTAGTGTTTTAACCTATGGTATACCATCCTTGTGGGCGTGGTTAACGTAGTAAGCTTTGTATTGATAATAGTCTATAAATACTGGTTTACAACCTGCAAATTGAACTCCTTTGTCAAATCCTAGAAACGGGTGCTTCCTGGGAAGATTTCCTTTGCTATTGTGTGGCGTGACATGCAGAGGGGTACGAGCACTCGTGAGAATGCTTGCATTGTAATAGTGAGCGAAGTAAATAGCTTGTAAGGACGCCTCATTTCTATGAAGGAACGGTCCTGAGCGTAGGTTATATGTAGAGATTTACAGGACTAACTTCCAGCTGGTTAACGGTACGATCTACGTAGGTACACACGTGACTAGCTCCTGAGCCATAAACGTGATATATTGTCTATATGATCTTCTCCTATTCGCTATTATCCGCGATTAATAATAAATAAATAAAATTGATGTTATATGTTTTTACAGCTTGCGCGATGATGGCCAGCAAATGTTAAAACCCGCTTGGCTCTGCTACTGATGTTCCATGGTTCGTCCATGGGGAGGAGTCCCAAAGAGAACACATTTTGACACTTGATTAGCGCATCATTCGAGTCTATGTAAATATAGGAAAACTGAGTAGGATGTTATTAAATTTGACCCACACGGGCCACACCTATTGTCCGGCTTTACGAACTGCTGGTATCGGGAGATCCTTGCGGCCTTTGTCCTTAACACAAGCTCTCAGGAAATGACTAATGCGAGCCCGCGCCTATCTTCGTCCGCGGATCGGGTCCCTGCAAGAGAGTTAGCAGGCGTATATTGAAGGGTTTTGGCTGTCCCATGGAGTCTCCATGGACTGTGTATCATACACTTGATTTGGCAGATGGCGTAATTAGTGAGTCCATCTGCTCCAGCCTCTTCCCCAGCTGGCACGAAGGAATTGATTCTTGTAGACTGAGCCGGGTTCACCCACTCCACTTGCTGCTTCAAAAGCACCGCGAACAAGAAATGTTAAATTGATTTTATCCTCTAGACGCAAATCCCCGAGTTTCTTTAGTACAACTCCTCCTTTAGCGGCTCCATTCTACACAATGTTAAGTTCATTGTTGATACGAGTGGGAGCTGGTCTTTCGGAGTTGATGCCTACATTGAGGGCTACCTGTGCAGAGATTATGGTCTCTCTTCTGGTGTTAACAGAGTCATTTGTTCTATCTAGGCTCAACTGGGCTCCCTCGACATTGTGCTGCTCAAGGTCTTGATCATCTGGGCCTCTTGCCAGAACCCCCACTGCTTCAGCAGGCGCACGTCGGGTATCTTGCAGGGTGGAACCTCCATGGAGCTTCCGTGGGTTTGTTTTGGTGCTGAGAGGATTCGTTGTCGAAGGTCAATTATCAAGATGTAGGTGTATCGCCTTGAATTTTATGGAGGGGTTTGCGATGTTGGTGAAGATGAAGGCATGGTGTTGTTATGATATGGAGAGAATGTTGAAGATCACATTTGCTAGCCGTGAAAACTCATGTTGTCTTTTAGTGGGGAGGCTAAAATAAGCTCAAGGGCTAGTTACAGCGATCTACAGGGCGATATCTCGGGGAAGTGGGGCGGCGATGTAACCTTACAATGAGACTCAAATTAGCACGAACTACCATTTTATCTATACTATGCTAAATCCTAGTATGAAAAAGGAAAAAAATATGATCAAGCTGGGGTTCGATCCCAGGACCTTCTCGGCATCTTATCAATAAGATATTAACTTTCATGTTAACGAGATGTGATAACCAACTACACCACCCGACCATTGTTAACTGAAGCCCAAAGTTAGTTTATATAATAATGTCCGTGTGCGGCGTAACCTAATCTAGCTTATCCCCGATGTCAGAACGAGCATCTTGTAACTCGGTGTTAAATTTAAACTTATCACTTAGTCGTCGAAAGACCTTGAGCCTTAAGGCTTAAAGCTATATTTACTATATAAATAGTTTAATTTCCGAATCCTATTTTAGGAGAAAAGTACGTCGCTCGATATGCTTAACGACAAAGATAGATCTTCTTATCTTTAAATTTACTACTTCCAGACTTATTTGCGTACATCAAGCAGTGAGCCGGTCTTTGTATCAAGTTTCCATCCGCAAGACTTACCCTATTTGATACAATCACGTACAAGGGGAAATGAATGTAAAAACGCCACCACCCCGGCATCATCAATAATGTGACACTACGTTTTAAAGGATTGCATGTGGACTTCTTGCGGCAAAAACCTAGTCGTGGAACTGGGAGGTAGGAGCCAAATTAAGATTCTGCCTTCCTAAGGTTTTCTTTGAGGGTGTGAAATCGAACTGGGCGGCTGACCATTAACCTTATGGCATGCTCGGTTTCACGAATGCTACCAAGGGGGGGTTGGGGGGGTTATTGCCACCTCAACGTAGGTTATTTTCTTCGCGGCTTGGAGTTTGATGGTAACTGACAGAGTTGATAATAGTTTTGCAACGGTGCAAGTGGTATTTATTGCGACTAATAACGGAACAAGTTCTGTCAACGCTTGAAATAAGACTTTGGGAGGTTGAGAAGATCGGTACAAGGAGAATTAATGATATAATGGTTGAAATGGAACATGATCGACTCCCTCTATAGTATTCAATCTAAAGGCAAATGTACGGTGCTATTGCCTCTGCAATCCTTTCTGTACCGCCCTAGCCACGATATCCTCCGGATCTTCCTGAGCTGGAGCTGTTGGCATTAAACTTAGCCTGCCGAGCAGCTTCCTCCTTCGCCCTGTGTCCGCTTTGACCTTGGCATCGTTTGCAGCTGCCTCCTTTTTGTGCTCTTGTTTCCGCGAGTCGGCTTGCGCTTTCTCTCCTGTGATGCCGCTGTTAGCACTAACACATATGGAATGGAAGATCCGATTTTCAACCTTTTGTCATCTTCGATAGGATAGGAGTGCTCCCTCCGAACCCGGCAAACTTCAGGATACTATGCTCGCGTATAGTTTCGGCACCTAGAATAATCTCCCATGGAAGGGAATCACCATTGACAACATGGAAGACAGTGGTGAAGATTTTACGAAAGCATTTGCCTTTCCAGCGGAGGACGATCGCGCCCGTCGATATGAACTGTTCGCCGTTGAGACAAGTGAAGATGGGTTCGCTATGAATGATGACTTTGTCAGACAAGTGGAGCCTACGAACGACGTCGAGTGTGATGAGGTTATGGACTTCGCATCCAGTGTCGAGTCTCATCTTGGAATCAACGTAGCAATCTAAGGGTGTGGAGAAGATCTTTACAGTCTTCAGGAAAGGATCACTAGGTTCCTGAGAGGGTTAGAATGTCACCCTTCACCATGTGGAAACGGTCTGTAATTTGTATACCTTGTCCTTGAAAGCTCTTTTCACCTTCTTCCAGGCCACTGTTGTAGCTCTGGAAAACTTGTCAACAAATAAAGTAAAAGGGGATGTGCCTGATGTTGAAGGGGCAAGGAGTCCTTTTTCGGACATAATCATACTCGTAGGGCTCGCCATGTTGATTGAACGGCGACTGAGAATTTGGTGGAGAAGAAGGTGCAGTTTGGGTGAAGATTGAAGGACTTACGACCTCACCTGGGCTTTAAGTAGGAAGAAAAGGTTTTGACATGGCATTAATTGCAGCATGGGCTGAAGTTCCGGATACATGATGAGAGCTCACTGAATACAAGTTTAGTAGGTGGTCGACATTTTGCCCTCGCACCGCCCGCCCAAATAGGAATAGTTTCGAAATTGTGATGCTGCTGATGCTGCAACCTATGCGGCCGCCTTGTTA
Source organism: Amylocarpus encephaloides (assembly GCA_019669835.1). Taxonomy (NCBI): domain Eukaryota; kingdom Fungi; phylum Ascomycota; class Leotiomycetes; order Helotiales; genus Amylocarpus; species Amylocarpus encephaloides. The sequence goes on from MU251944.1 coordinate 14,012, forward strand.
CCTCCGTACTCGAGTGGGCGGTCGATCAACATTTTGCATGAACAGCACACAACTCCTTATCCAGTCAGCACATCACAGTGGATCCACGAACCACGAATAGCTAGATTCGGTTGGCACAAGGCCAATCGGTCTTCTTTGGATGACCGGTCCCTCTCATTGCTAGTCCTTGGAATGTGTTTTGCGATTCCTCGCGCCACCGCGCGATACCACATCGAGAGGGCGATCGTAGGTCAAAGGCATCTTGTGCCCAGCTAAGTAGTATATACACCAACAAATATATAGGGGGAGAGAGAACGAACCGCTCTCGAGGCTCTCGAGGCTATCCCATCTTTCGATCATGTTGCAATGAGGGTCTTCAAATGGCACTTGATAATGTGGAGTCTCGAGAGTTGAGGTAAAAAGGTCTGATTTCCATTGTCCGTTTTCCCTGAGGTATGCCTCATATATATATAGCTCCTCAGTCCATATTCTTTTCATGCCTTATCAAGAATAACTCTGCTGCTTAGTAGGCAGCAGCTTTTGTCCCATATCACCGTACCTATCAACAGCCCCCTTACGGTTATATCTAATAGCTACTGAAAAACCATATAGGCAAAAACATTTGTAGCTCCCAAGAAAAGCCCATCTGGCGTAAAAACCTAGGCGTAAGAATCATCTGCCCAAAGTATCCCTTTGACACAAGTCCTAAATACAGACCGACGGAGAGGTTTTGTAAGCGCGTCGGCGAGTATATGAGAGGACGGGCAAATGTCGACTACAATTTTATTATATGCGACAAGTTGTTGTACATAATGAAATTTTACATCGATATACTTGCTTCTAGCATGGTTCTTAGTGTTTTCGGCCAGAGAAATTGCCGACTGGATGTCGTATAGGAGTGGTACTTCAAAGTCGTTCTTCAAGTACTTCGAATATCCTATATCCCTAAGTAGACCACTATACCAGACTGCCTGCTTACTAGTCTGGCAAAGCGCCACATACTCGGCCTCCGTAGTTGACGTCGAAATTGACCTTTACTTCTTTGACGTCCATGCCACGGGTCCCTCACAAAGTTTAAAAATATACTCATATGTCGATAATCGATCGACTGGGTCGCTAGCATAGTCCGAGTCCGAGTAGCCTCTGAGAGCCTGAAGCCTTTCCGAGTTGCCATAGCGTATAGCATAGCTAGTCGTGCCTTTTAGGTACCGTAGAGTCCTAAGTACACAATTCTAATGCCGTATAGTGGGATCAGAGTAGTACTAGGCTAGTCGGCAAATGGTAAAGGTAATATCAGGCCTTGTGCCTCTCTGTAAAAACATTAGACTCCTAATCGCCTTTTAATAAAGAGAGATGTCGGCTCGGGGCTCATTTTGCTTAGCCTTGCCTAGGGTCTGTATTCCGCCGGTAGGAATAGGATCTACCTGATCGCTGCCCCCTAAATACTTATTAACCAGCCTAAGCGTATAGCTCTTCTGGTTAATAGAAAGCGTCCGCGACGCTCGATCCCGTGTAATTTCAAGGCCAAGGCATGTACCGATTTCCCCTAGGTCTTTGAGCTTATTCTTTTTTCCGAACTCAGCTTTAAATGAATTAACCACGTCTAAAGAGCGTCCTAGTATAATCAAATCATCGACGTAGAGGCCTACGATTAAGCTCTTGTCTCTATTAATAAACACGCTCGGATCACTAAAAGATAGGTATGGCCGAGCTTAGCTAGGCCGCTATAGGCCTCAATATACCACTCTCTTCTAAACTACTTTAGGTCATATAATACCTTCCGCACTTTAAGTACGACGCTAGGGGGTAGCGAGAGCCCTTTAACATCTCAAATATATACCTCCGCGTGTAAATCTGGCCGCGGATACGCCGTATCCACGTCGGCTTAATAAATCTCGAGGTCCTCCGCGCATCCTATAGCTAATAGAGCTCTAATTGACTCATAGCGAATAGTAGGCGAGAACGTCTCAAGGACATCATCACCAGGTCTCTGGCTATAGCCTTGGGCCACTAGTCTAGCCTTAAAGCGGTATATTAGCCCCGTCGGGGTGTAGTTCACAGTAAAGACCCACTTTGTACCAACTGTGGCCTTCGTCGGGGGTAGCATAGCATGCTCCTAGGTCCCAAGGGCCTGTAGCTTGACTAATTAATCAGACTCGCTCTCAAATCCTGGGGCAGGAGTCTTACTACTCCACTTTCATTTAAAACGTCGGTTTGCCAGGAACCGGGGCCTTGTGGACGTAATAACACGCCTATTCACAGGGTCATACAACCTATATTGTTGTATTGTATCAGTATAGCCGACAAGGCACATTCTCTGGGACACTGGCTCAAGCTTATGACGAAGCTTGTCAGGCAATCTATGGAAAGCTATACAACCCCATGGTT
>MU251945.1:0-16376 GCA_019669835.1 Amylocarpus encephaloides
TATAGAGGGCAGTCCCTTTTAAATGTTTCCTGAGAAATACTCTCTTTACCCTACCCCAGAAACCAAATTCTGACTCCTGCATAAGGCTCTCAGGTTCAAAGGTAGATCGTTCGTTTTGGTTGGTAATGATGGCCTGTTGGGAGGAAGATCTTTGTAGATGCATGCTTGTCCGGGACGCTTACAAGTTGATCATTTAGGACGCTTTTCATCACACTCATCAAGTCAATAATAGCATAAAAATGAGATTAGAATTGTCACATACTTTCGTTCACCTCCTCTTACACTCCAAGCAGCCATTTTTATATTTGGTATGTAACTTCCTCCCCATGATCTGCACGCAGGCACGCCCTCAATAGAAACTCCCGCCGCTGCCTCGACAACACTGATAACGGAACCCCAGATGACGGAGATTTTGGCCGTTAGTTAGGAATCTCAAGTCTTTAGAACCTTGTATGAGACTTTGAAGCGGTGTTGGGAGAAGTTAAAATTTCGCTAGCTCGTCATCAAGCAAATTGGTACTATTTCAAAGCAGTCAATGGAACTCTACCAACTAGATCACAAAACGAATTATAAGTGAAAACTATTAGTATCAGAATTTAACATCTTCACATGAAATATTGTAATATTTCCTCCCCTATCGTCTATCATAGTTGTCCAATTGGCGTTTCACATTTCTTTGGTCAGCCTATCTCAACAGGTCGGTTGAGGACAACGTTCTCATCACGCTGCCGATTCTAGAAAATGAAAGTAGTGGAACTTACAAGTTGTATAAGTTCCTCATCTTGATTGTCGTTTAAGTGTTAAAGTGGAAGAACCGAGCGAATGAACGGGTCCAAGTAGCAACAATGGGATTTATTGCTTCCTAGTTGATTGGGTTCTGCAAATACCCAAATCGAGGGTCAGGAGCGCCCAGCCGTAGTCAGCAAGCTTCTAGTACTTTAATCCTCAAACTATGAGGACGAAAATGTTCATTAAAAAAAGGAATAGCCTATCAGAGCAATGCTACCCTGATTTGGAGCTTATAGACAGATTTACAGAATATAAAGTACACTTGCCCGTGAGATTACTTCTCATTATGTGTATGTAGTTGTCAAGAAGTTTCATGAAATAATTCAGCAAAAACCACAGGAATAAATACGACAAGGTTATCATCATAAGATCAAGACCGAATATTAAGACAAATGAACTTACGGGAAAATTATCCCGTTTTCTCGTCGGGCGGGCTTAAGTATGGCCAGGTGCGATTGTCGAAGCTCAATGGACAGGTAACTAAAACTGCTAAGCGCAAGTCGAAACCACATGGTACACAACAGTGTAGAAAACCTCAAGTCGAGTTATAATTGAGGCAGAGGATTTCGAGTTTTGAATCCGGTACTTCCAGAATCGGAAGGAACCCTAGTCAAGCAATGAAGTGAGTAAGTAACTGAAAGTAAACGACGGACAGTAACATCAATTTGCTAGGTGTTGCCTCAGAGAAGAAATTGTATCAATTTAATCTTTCATGCTGATCGTTGGTAAAACTTGAAACGAGCTATAGTACCGCGAGTGAAAAGAACGATATTCAGACGTCCCACAAGGATGACTGCTTTTCATAAGAGATCAACCACCTCCTAGCGCGATCCCATCTCTTTTGCAACATACACTGCAGGTGCAAACGATAAGAGTGGTTGAGAACGAGCCTTACCGTGATGGCAAACCACTGCGTTGATACCGTAACGACTGCTGAACTCGTCCCAGGAAGCAATTAACCGCCTAAGCTTCGCAATTCGGACTTGCAGGTTCGATTTGAGACTGATACTTCTGGGATAATACTCATGGTCAGCAAAGTGTTCAAAAGACTTCATCAGTAGGTGGAAATGAGTTGTTTCAAAATGCACTCATACACATAGAGAGAGGTAATTCATCGACCTCCATGTGCAGGGGGTGGCGCCCTATATCTCTCATCCTTGTGCTGTATGTAAAAATTGGAAATCCCGAAAGGGAACGGTAATGACTTACCAAAGAGTGATAACTACTCGGAGTATTGGCCTTGGCATGCTCGATGAGGACCGCTTGAGGTATGTCATTCTGCGCCACCGGTAGTCGTTCTAGGAAAGATCGGGCCCCGAAGACTAAATCAAGGAGCTAAATTGGGGATGAACATCGGCATAATACTTCAAATAGGAAATCATAAGGAATTTATATCTACCTCGAGGTTGTGGTGCGTTGAGAGATTGGGGTTCGCGAACCGCTTTGAGACACCTAATCAGCCTTTCTAAGACTGTAAAATGATATAACTACTGTAAAGGGGAGTTAGTTGTACTCAGAGGATTCTAGAGTCTGGATCGTGTAGCATTAAATCTCTTCAGACGGGAGATTGAGCAGGCGGGCAGAAATTAGCACTGCCTGTGTTCATTCAAGCACTCCAGTCTCCCCAAAATTTGACACACTTAGCGTATATTTTCTGACAGAATTAAGGACATCTCTAACGTTGAAGTGAGAGGAAGGGTTGTGAATTAAGAAGAATGATCAAGTAGAAATACAAATAAACCATCCTAAAGCAAAGAGGAACATACAACAAGTTCAGCTGGGGCCTCGAAAAGAACCCCCCAAACAACCTCTCGGACATGTTTACCGCTCACATGAAAGTGAAACCCTTCCTCAAAGCTTCTGCGAAGCTAAGATAGGCCCACCCATCCCAGCCTGCACCACAGCAACAATTTCCAAGCCCCCATGCGGTTTCTGGGCTCCCTCAGGCAAAGGAACAGTCAAATTTCCGCCCATCCATTCCCCAATCTTCGTAATACTCTTCACAGTATTATAATGATCAATCTTCTTTCCCTTATTCGCACCCTTCTTAACCTTTACGGTCTCCTTGGCAGGTGCATACATAATAAGCAAGATATCGTGGGGCATCTCCGCTTGCGGAAGATCGGAATCGACACGAATTTCAGTCTCGTTGGTATCAACGATTATGCGCCATTGCATGGAGCCACGGACTTGGCGAGCAGCATGAACGATGGAGTGGACTTCGTCTTTGGCGGCGCCGGTGCCGTCTGCAATTCCGTCGACGATAATTTGCGGAGTGAAGACGTTGTTTCGTCCCCAATTGGAGACATAGGCGCGTTGACGCTGGTCCCATTGACGGTTGCCAAAGGTGTCCGTCCAGCCTTCGTTGTCAAAGTAGGTAACATCGTAGGTGAGGAGGAGGACGTTGTGATCGTCCATGGTTGCTGACCGGATGTTGGGAAGGGCAGGTGGGCACGATGCGCAGCCTTGAGATCGAAAGAGTCTACGTATGGCGCGGTTAGCAAAGGAGTTGGGTATTGTTGGAGTCTAAGGGGTAAACGCACTCTACAACTGAAAGTGGTTGGATGTCAATGAAGCAAGCACCAGTATGAATATGACCATCCTCATTTTCGAGTGTCATTGAACATGCGAGAGGAATATTCTTCTTTCGACTGAAGATCTTCTGACGGCTTCGACTAAGCTAGGCATTGTAGGACTTTTTAGAAACGGGCAACTGCCGGTCGTCTTTGCAAAAAGGATCTAGCTGACAGGTGCTATGAGATAGAAATTGCAATAAGGATGGTAGGCGAAGAGGATACGTTCAATGATGGAAAGAGAGAAATCATATAGAGCTCGAATGAGAGGGGGCGATGTAATATAGAAACTTGCATGCGGGGCAGACTAGGGATGAGGCACCTTCGACAAGAAAGTAGATTTACATCCAGCCTTACGAGCTAGGGAATAAACTCTAGATCATAGAGCTGTGTGTGCAGGATGCTTCGCCGGTCATGGTTGGTCTGTTGGCGAGATCGAAGGTCCCTCTAAGCTACGTAGGTACCAAGAATAGAGTAAAGACTCTTCCGATCTACTTCACGCTGTCGTGATTGTTATGGAGATCAGGGCCTGCTCGAGGTTGATGATTCGCCAGAGCATTTACCATATGAAGTAGCGGTACACATTGTAGACGGTAGATGCAGGAGCTTAAATCGCAGCAGAATAATGAAGGCTGAATGCATGGTGAGCTTTGGTGGTTGTGCGTTTGTATCTAGCTGACCAGATCGGCTTACTTTGCTACTTTGCCAAGCCGCATTTACTATACGACACCTGCATGAGGCCGAATCCTGTTCGAGACACCATTATGCCAGAAGAGCTTGACTTTGAGGTACTCGATTCGGGATTACTTCATACGTTGGACGCATGGCGATCCTTATTTAGTTGTACGGTCTTGGATTGCTTCACCCATCTCCCGTCCGCCGCCGTATAGCTATGCAAGAATGACCAAATAAAGGTCGAACAATAATCATCTTGCGATCTAGTGAGGCGAATCTGCTAGAATCCCGAGTTTTTGCAGGTGTCCAGGAGACCATGGAGTAGTATGTCGTTGATTGACATGTGAGCTGTAAGCCAGGAATTGGGAAAGGCGCCGTCCGTCTCGAATTGAACCCCAGCTCATGATCACATAGTCGGTATATTCTCAGATTTCCCTTGCCACTTTTCGCGCCAGCTTTTTCTGCTCATCAACCTTCAATGACTTTTCATCTATATCTTGTATAGCTTTTCCAATAGCCAGCGTACCCTTCAAACTCTTGCTATCCACCCAAACACGACCATTTCTTCCGACGGCGATTTCGAATGCGGCTCCCTGTTCCCCAAGTTCATCAAGAATTACGAGCCCTCCTTGCTCCCCTGGTTTTGCTAGCATCAAGCGCCTTGACATTCCTAGAGATATATTGAAAACCAATCCCCCGGTTAATGGACCTAGTCCTTCCGATTTGCCGGTTGACGAAGACACACATTCTAATTCTGGGTCCATGTGTTTGTTTGCGAGGGAGACGCGAGAGTAGACGAGTGCCCCAAAAGCCAATTGGGGTCGGGTTTTCTTAGTCGCGCCCTCAAATGAGAGTTGAGGTAAAGTGGCATTTGGGGTATAATCGCTGATGCTGGCGTAAAAGACGTCAACTGATGATCTTTGGATGGTGGCTATGACAAGATCACCAGTGGTTGGAACGTACTGCAGTAGGTGATCAGTAAATTATCTCCAGCGCCACGAAATCATCATTGACATACACGGCCGCCATTGAATTCAACCCAGACTGCATTTTTTCTCTTGTCTGTACGCAGCAACCCAGCAACAGTCGGCGTGATTGTATTCGGTGGAATATGTAAGAGGCCAGGACCAAGTTTGAGAGGGATTGTTGAATGGGAAGGTAGAGTTGCAGGCTCTAGTGGCTCTCCCGGAAGAACGAACATTGTTGCGGAAATTGTGTTCGCTTACAGTCCAAACTTGGTCAGATCGAAAGCAGTTGTAGAATCCCAGAGTTGGTGCAGACTCTCAGCCTTGTGAAGAATTGTAGTCCTACAAACATACCTACGGCGCAACATCGGCGCAACATCGGCACATAACCTTATTTACCGCCTTGGCGCCAACGAAATTTCCTCCAAAATAGTTAGAATCGCGATAGAGAATATATGAACCACCAGCAAACTCTTTGTCGTTGCAACACACAGAACATCCCTTCTCCCACCACATAGTCTCTCAAAATGACTGCAGAGTCTGTGACTACTACAGCGCCGGCTGAACGCTATGCCATTGGCATTGCCTTTGGTAACTCCAACAGCAGTATCGCAGTTACATCTACGGATGACAAGGCTGAGGTTATTGCGAATGAGGACGGTGGTATGTTGGCTTCCGAGCCCTCCTTCGCGCTCAGTTCCCTGTGTTGGGATGCTTACTATCTGCTTAGACCGACAAATTCCTTCGATTTTATCCTACGTCGACGGCGAAGAATACAATGGCCAGCAAGCTAAGCAACAGCTCATTCGAAACAGTGGCAACACCGTGGCGCATTTCAGAGATTTCCTTGGACAAGAGTAGGTCTTCTCTATGTTGAATGTATTAAGTTGAATTCACCCACTTATTTCGATTGTAGCTTCAAGTCGATAGACCCCACCCACTGCCATGCCTCAGCTCATCCCCACGAGAACAACTCTACTGTTGCATTCACGATACAAGATAAGGAGGGTGACGAGAAATCCACGGTCACAATTTCAGAGGTTGCAACTCGCCAATTCCGCCGTCTCAAGCAATCTGCGTCCGATTTTAGTGGAAAACAGGTTAATTCCGCAGTCATTACCATTCCAACAAACTTCTCTGAGAATCAGAAGTCGGCCCTCATCAAATCAGCAGGTGATGCTGGTATCGAAGTTCTTCAGCTCATTCACGAACCAATTGCCGCGCTCCTTGCCTATGATGCTAGACAGGAAAGCAAAGTCTCGGACAAGAATGTGGTTGTGGCTGATCTGGGGGGCACTCGCTCAGATGTAGCTGTCATTGCATCCAGAGGCGGCATGTATACAATCTTGGCTACAGCACACGACTATGAATTCGCTGGTGCCCACTTGGACAAGGTCCTACAGGATCACTTTTCAAAAGAATTCATCAAGTGGAATTCTATTGACCCCAGGGAGAATGCACGAAGTTTGGCCAAGCTCAAGCTGGAGTCGGAGGCTACTAAGAAGGCTCTCAGTATCGGCAACAACGCATCTTTCAGTGTGGAAAGTTTAGCTGAAGGCATTGACTTTTCCTCCACGATCAACCGCCTTCGCTACGAGACGATCGCTCGCAAGGTTTTCGACGGTTTCAATCGGCTGGTAGAAGGTGTTGTCAAGAAGGCTGGTCTTGATGTTTTGGACATTGATGAGGTTATTATGTCGGGAGGAACCTCGCATACACCAAAGATTGCCGCCAACTTTCAGTCTATCTTCCCAGAGAGCACAGCAGTCCTAGCACCCTCAACCACACCAACCGCTATCAACCCATCCGAGCTTCAGGCACGAGGAGCAGCATTACAAGCCTCATTGATTCAGGAGTATGAGTTGGAGGATATCGAACAGTCTACTCATCCTGCCGTCACGACCGTCAAACACCTCACCAATGCTATCGGTGTTCTTTCGATATCTGGTGAGGAGAAGAAAGGTATCTTCACTCCAATCGTCACTGCAGAGACAGCAGTACCTGCACGAAGAACGGTACATGTTCCCGTCCCTAAAGAGGGTGGCGATGTGTTGATTAAGATCGTTGAAGGAGGAAGCCACATCAAGGTCACAAAGCCTGAGCTCAAACCCAAGGAAAACGGCAACAAGGACGACAGTGATGACAGTGAAGAGGACAGTGATTATGAGCCTGAGGAGCAACGAGAGAAGATCTGGAGAGTAGGCAATGTACTTGCTGAGGCAGCAGTCAAGGGAACCAAGAAAGGTGGAAAGGTTGAGGTCATGATCAACGTTGCAGGAGACTTGGGCGTCACTGTCACTGCGCGGGAAGTGGGCGAAAAGGGTGGCGTTAGAGGCAATCTGAGCGCGCCTTGAAAAGAGACTAGTCGAAGGGAGCAAGTATCCACGAAGTTTACGAAAATTAGATACGGGGATGGATGTTAGATAACACGTTTCCCGTCGGGCATAGAATATTCGGTGAATCCGGGATGTCATAGAACGTAATCTTTTGCGTCAAGTCGAGACGACATAGAGGATAGTGATGAAGAAAAGAATAAAAATATTACAACTCTAGGCCGGGCCGTCTTTCCCGTCCCAACCACTCCTTAATCTAGAAGTTTCCCGATCACATCTACATTCCGAGAAGTTCGTCCTATGGCGAGATCGTACCTGCATCTTACTGCCATGGTACCACGGTCTTGATCAGCCCCCGGAACAAAAGAGTTTCACCCATTACAATGATACAAACCAATCTACGCATGGCGATCCCTCTCATGGGGTTTTCGACACCCTCAGATGATGATCGGTACCCCCTAGCACCTCCCAGTCTGTCATGTTATCCAGAGGAGTTCAAGTCAGAGACTTGGACTCTCCTAGAGCTCAAGGCAAACCCTAATCTATCCGGAGACGTATTGACGATTTTCAGGTTTGCCTTTTTCAACAACGGACGGGAGTAGTGAGTTTCTTCTCCTTTTCCAAAGGGATCTCGATGTGACCGCTGCACAAATTAGAGTCCCCTCAAGCAAAGAACTTGGAATCTTGAGACTTCCGCAGATCTCTGCAAGTCGTAAGACCTTCTCCCTACCTTTGCATACCCGTTAGATGCATTGGATGATCCTCGCTCTTCTTTTCCATAGCTTCCTAAACGTCACGAACTTTGATATAAGCGGCTCTTACACACTATGATAACTAGGCTACTTCTTTGGTCTTCGCTTCAACTCCATCCAATGTTGCTTCTGACTACAAGAATATCAACTTCAGGCCATTAGAGAGAGTTTGGCCGCGTGTTATATTGAGCCGCACATTTGTCGTCAACGGGCCGGATTCAATTTCAAGTCGTATTCAGCCGTTGCCAACAAGCTACTACAAATGTCTATTACAATTCCCTCAAGGATAGTCGTCCCCTTTGCCAAGATATTACGCCACGCCGCAGCTGCCCGCCGCTTACGACGTCTAAGCAACATAGAGACGCCATTTCTGCACATGTTACTATTACCCCTAAATATCTGTTAGCGTGCGGGTCAGCAAAGCCACTGTGATTCACTTTTGAGAAGCTTCTACCCCAATGATTCGCTATACAACCCCGACACTAGATCCACCGAATGGCCTTTATTTGGGGGAGGAGGATAGTAGATGCAGATGCTAACCCAACTAGCTCTCTGGAACCTAGCTAGACCGATTCGGTGACCTCTCCCCGTTTGTTTATGAGCATCATATTCCCAGGAGATGGGCAGAGTCACCGCACAACCGCATGCTATCATGTGTGGATTGACTCGGATGAGCCTCCAAATCGGGCCAAGGTGACAACCGACGATGACTGCTAGTACTCTTGGGTACGAAGTGTTTGTTAGTAGATGTGGGGTGATTGTCTTGGGAATAATGTATTTTCCACGTTACAGTGGATTTTTCTCCCAACAAGCATTTCGTTTCTCCGCATTAGAGAGCCCATCATGGAGCACCTGCCGTCCACATGGCTATACCTCATCTATACCGACTGTCGTTTGATTTGTTGGCAATTTGAATTTAATTACCAGATGAATTTGCCGGGGTGCGCGTCTTACGATTGCAGCCAAGGTTCCCCGCCCTTTCAGAGCTCGCTTCCAGACTTTGAAGCTTCAACATCACCAGTTCTGGATATCAGACGCCTACAATACACCGTCGAAGCAACGCTACGATATTGGGGAAACATCGGAAGCAGAAGCATCGTACAGCCATCGTCCAATGCTACCGTGATCTGCCGCTCCTCACACCGAGCTAGTCCACACCACTGCCGGTATACCTTCCACACACTCGAAATCCGGGGAAGCCACACATTAATATGATCTCAAGGCTCAACATTGGTGGAAACTCGGATTAATCTCTTTTGCTTTGGTTGCTAGATCATCTCACCGTACTTCCTTATCATCGCCATATGCGTAATTTCCGGAACCTCAATAGACCCCGGCATTTCAACCTCTACTTTTCACTATGAAGCTCCAGGAAGAAATGCAAGAGTTTCTAGCAACCAGACTGCGTTTGTAATATCGTAATTAGTCTATATTCCCTCGCCTTTCTCAATTTATGCAATCAGCTTTCTTCTACTCCCTCAAGGAAGTTTGGAATGCGTTGAGTGTTGTATGTCTTGTGTGGATATGGTTAGATCTCCTTCACTCAGTGAGAATCAACCATGAATTGAGTATGCGGTTCTTTTTGCTGGTTTTAATGGGCATCTCGCTCTTGAAACAAGCTTCCGCCGGTTCTCGGAATACATACAATCTGCTCAGCGTACCAAAGAACGTCAAACTACTAGGTTTCTCACAGGGGTTGCTCCAAGGTCGCCTGATCTAGAGGCCGCAGGGGTCTTGTAGTTTCTCCGCGACAAATCCGGCCAAAGCTTGCGTAGAAACGGTGGAACTACGGCAAGGACCCCATTCGATTCTTTCCCGGGTTTCTTGTACCAAAGTTATACTTTATTTGAGATGGCGCATTGGAGGTGTTGAGATTGAAACTCTTGGTTCATCATTCCAAGCTTGAATATGTAGAGCTACAAGCGATGTATAAGCGATCTCTGGCTTTCACACATCACTCATACTCCATGCGGTCTACCTATTTGCAGAAATCTGACCTGGGACAGCTCCATGCGGGGTGTCACAAGCCTAAGCGGAACCAACAGGGTACTAGTGGTATCAGAGCCAATATTACACTACCCCTTTATCCTGATGGTCACTATCCACCAGCACTTCTTTGATATATTGTGGTGGGAATTGCCGACGTAAATTAAGACAAAACACTGATTGGACCAAGTCTCCGCAGCTTACTTGATGGAGTCCACCTCCATAATAAGTCATCTGGTCTTCAAAATCTTGCCCGAGTCTTGATCTCGAAGTCCATCATCTCGAAGATCAGTCCGATATAGGCAATATGGAAGAAAGAACTCGAGAATCCGCGCCCAATTCTGTCGGCACATGTCTCGCCTCCGACACTACTTTTCTAAACTAGATATCTTGGCGAAGTATTTTGGCCAGAAAACATTGTTAGATGGGGCCAAGTACTATAGTTGATTCTCTGGGCCACATTGACGACGGCTGTAAGGACGACTATCCCGTAGATCCGCCTTCTATTTGATATGAGCCCTTTAAAAGCTTGGGGATAAAGTCAGAATGGTCTTGGTGTTTGAGTAGCGAAGAGGTATATAACTGTGCTCCTTCCCGCAGAAAGAGAGCCCACGTCCAAGCTCAAATTGCTGATTGTTAACAATATCCTACTTGCAAAATGTTTTCGAGCCTCGCCCTCGCTGTCTCTCTGGCCGCCGCTGTTGTGCGGGGTCAACAAGTTGGAACACAACAAAAGGAAACCCATCCTACTATGACATGGCAGAAATGTACCGGTACTGGAGGCTCGTCTTGCACAACCCAGCAAGGAAAGGTTGTCATTGATTCGAATTGGCGATGGGTACATGACAAGACAGCCAACAGCTACACCAATTGCTACACGGACAATTCGTGGGACAGCAAGCTCTGCCCTGACAACAAGAAGTGCGCTCAGAACTGTGCGCTTGAGGGAGCTGATTACAAGGCCACATACGGAGCCGACGCGAGTGGCAACTCCTTGAAGCTTACATTTGTTACCAAGGGTACTTATGCTACCAACATCGGTTCTCGTCTATATCTCATGGATTCCGATACTACATACACACAATTCAAGCTTCTGAATGCTGAATTCACCTTCGATGTGGATGTCTCCAACCTTCCTTGCGGTCTCAACGGAGCTCTTTACTTCGTCTCCATGGACGCTGATGGTGGAATGAAGAGATACCCAGACAATAAAGCTGGTGCTAAATATGGAGCCGGGTGAGTTATCTGGGCGTCAAACTTATCGGAAGGATGTTTTACTGATGAATCCAATAGATACTGTGATGCGCAATGTCCTCGTGATCTCAAGTTCATCAATGGACAGGTAAGACTTGACAATATGGTTACCCGGTTCGACGCTGACTATCTCAGGCTAATGTTGAGGGCTGGACTCCTTCCAGCAACGACCCAAATGCTGGCGTGGGTGGAAAGGGCTCTTGCTGCGCCGAAATGGATATCTGGGAAGCAAACTCGGTTGCTACAGCATACACACCGCATTCCTGCTCGACAGTTTCTCAAACCATATGCGATGGTGATAACTGCGGAGGAACCTACTCCTCAACTCGGTACGCAGGTGTCTGCGATCCCGATGGATGTGATTTCAACTCTTATCGTATGGGCGATAAAAGCTTCTATGGCAAGGGCCTCACGGTCGACACATCGAAGAAGTTCACCGTCGTCACGCAATTCATCGGGAGCCCTCTCTCCGAAATCAAGCGCTTTTACGTCCAGAACAACAAGGTCATCCCCAACTCGCAATCACTCATTCCAAACGTCACCGGAAACTCCATTACGCCCGCGTGGTGCGATGCTCAGAAGTCGGCATTCGCTGACAACTACTCCTTTAAAGATCAAGGTGGTTTCCCAAGCATGAGTTCTGCGCTTGGTGCCGGTATGACTCTCGTCATGTCTATCTGGGACGATCATTACTCCAACATGCTCTGGCTCGACTCTACGTACCCAACTACCGCCACCGGTCCTGGAGCTGACCGAGGTTCTTGCGATGTCACCTCTGGTGTCCCAGAGGACGTCGAGCAGAACTCCCCAGGCGCCAGTGTTGTCTACTCCAACATCAAGTTTGGTCCTATCGGCTCGACCTTCAAGCAGCCTTCTGGCACTTAAGATCCCAGAAGATGGCATGAGATTCTTGGCGTTTAAGCTTTCTGTACATACTTGGTTGGCTTCGATCCTGAGTGCTGAGGGTTTCAATATCATTAGTGAGGAAGTCGACGACAGGGGTGTAAATATGGCCAGTCAAAACGAGCAAAAAGGGCATACTGTATATATTCAAGTAAATGCATCTCTCATCGTCTGTCACCTTGTCCATGCCTTGCTCTTACTTAGTCACTCGTCTCGCCATATTCCCCAATGCAACATTCCACACATTCGTTACGCGCAACAGGTTCAAAAGTTCCATTTTGAGACGACAATATATTTCCTCTACCAAGCTTCTTACCACCCAACAACTAAAGGTCAAACACAGAGAAAATTCTCACCCCCTTTGGATTCATTATGGACTTCAGAAATAAAATAAAGAGGCACCCTTGCTACGAGTAAGAAGTGAGCCCCTTTACACAGACAATAACCATTCTCCATTAGGAGGAATCTGTTGCGTGAAAGAATTCATGACAGCCTTTCGAAACCAGCCCTTCCCGATCCTAGATACTGACCTGGTTCAAAGGACAGTTACGACCATCTTTGGGACTTCTATACTTGGAAGCAAGGAACAACTGACAGTCGAGCCGGCAAACATTCAGGAAGTCTTATCGACTCAAATTGCCGATTTTGATGGCGGTGATTACAGGAGAGATGCCATGGGTTACTTTATAGGCTTTGGTATCTTCACTCAAGATAGAAATAGTGTAACAATTGATTTGGGTTGAGTCCCCTTACCACATTAGATGGAAAGGAGTGGAAGCATTCGAGGACGATGTTTCGACCACGGTTTGCTAGAGATCAGGTCAGCGATTTGGACAGCGAGAGAAATATTTAGATTTTGCTCCAGGTCCTCAGACCGCATTCGCCTGTTGATGGTTGGACTGAGGAGTTGGATCTTCAACCATCACCCTTCTCGTTAACGTTTAACTCAGCTGTAGGACATCCGCTTGGCGAGAGATTCGGCAGCCAACTCACCCCAAAAGGTACAGACACAGTGAGCAGCATAGATAGTTTCATAACTTCATTCGATATCGCAAATCTAGACATTACCGAAAGAATAATTCCCCGTTCATTCTCGAAGTCTGCCTGGCCAAAGGGATGGAAGAAAGCTGTTGAATCGCGTCATACATGCATCGATACTATCATTCACAAACATCTCCAAAAATAAAACAGCAAGAACAACATCTTGGAATTGAGAAGACAAACGTGAATTAAGACATATATGTTTTTCTCGAAGTCCTCACCTGAGAGACACCGGATCCGCTTGAAATCAGATCTCAGTGACTCAATACTCTTCTAGCCGGTAGCGATACCACAGGTTCGTCTACATCTATTCTGGGTCTAGCTTGATATCATCAATGCCAGCTCCTTCAACACTTCATTCTAGGATGGACCTTCTGCGAACTTACTACTTAGAAAACCATTCTAAGCTGTACCAAACTATAGTCAAGAATTCTGCACATATTCACGATGTAAGCTAGAAAGAGATCTCTCTTTTCGAAGATCGAGAGCTGCTCATACGTGCACCATTTTCTCAATGAATGGCTGAGATTTTATCCACCCGTTCCGTGGAACACGAAAATTGCTAACAAGAACACTATACTTCCTCTAGATGGTGGATCTGATGGACCACGCCAAGTATTCGTTCCTGGAGGGATTAATGTCAACTATTCTGTTCATTCGCTGTGGCATCGTGACGATTTTTGGTGTCTAGACGCATCTGAGTTCAAGCCTGAACGCTAGGGTAGTAGAAAGATGGGTTGGATTACGCTCTAGTGAGTAACCCCAACCTCGTTTGGTTAAGAAAAAATAAGTTTGGAGGTGTCTGCTAATCTTGTCGTACTTTAATGGAGGGCCTCGGATTTGTATAGTCCAGCGGTATGCTATGACAGAAGCAGTATATGTTGCTATCCGTCTCATTCAGATGTTTGACAGATTGGAAAGTATTGACCCTGTAACTGTTCCATGACACAACAGTGGGGCTACCAGTTGTAGTGGGAAAGAAGTTTGGGTGAATTTACATGCAACTTGAGGCTGGAATGTGGATTAGAGGATATTTATGATAGGAAAAGAAGAGTATCTAAAGTAAGTTACATTACTGAATAGTCTCATTGCTCCTTTGTCTTTAGAACTACTAGAGAGTGTATATTTACCACACTGGCGTGAGAACTTCTAAACAAAGGACTGCCAAGCTGCGTTCGTAAGGACGGAACGATAGGGCCTTCTGACTAGAACCTACGTACAACGACGGCGACAACTCTTTTCCAGGGACATCCATGAGATTAGAATTTTCGCCCATTTAGGAACTGCCAATACGAATGTTGTCACAATATGTTTGAACGCCTATGTGAATCTTGCCAAGGAAGCCTGAGATTAAATCTCCTTCTGAGTCCCCCATCTGATTAAACGAAATTTATGTAAAACCAAGGAGGTGGACTTGAACACGGGATGTGGAAAATTCTGGTTTTTTCGGGTCCCCTTAATATAAGGTTGGCCTACTCCAAGTCTCCAAGCTCGTCTCCCCCCGATGGATCGACTGGCGTCGCAATCGCTCCCCATTTCTCTGTGACACCTTGGATATCATGGAATCCCCAACCTCTCGTACTCGATTTCTTCAGCAAGTTCTTCTCCGCAGCATCTTCGTTTCATCCCGTATTCGCGCCCCAAAGGTAAGGAAACCTCTTACCCTTTCAAGCTCTCGCTACAAGTGCTCGCCAACTCCAAAGTACCTCACGATCACAGCAAGAGGATGAATCACGCGAGTTTCGTAAAGTTTAATCGAGCTTCACGGGCGTAGTAAAAGGCACGTTTCCTCCCTCATTCACGATTCTTTCGCCCTATCCATTAATTGATTTCTAAACCTTTATTATTTTCTCCGGTCCGTCCTACTTGTTCCTTGTTAGCTTAAGCTCCTTCTTTAACCCCCTTTACATTCAACGTATAACGTGCGGCACAAGCGAGTGGGCCACCCAAGCGAGTGGGCCACACCTGCATCAAATTCACACTCTTTGCCCTTTACCTCGATTTTCTTAACAACTAGCCATGGGAACCCCTTCAAATAAAAGTCATATTATCCTTACTCTTCAGGCTCTTGAAAAAGACCCTAGACTTAGCGTACGGAAGGCAGCTAAGCTATATAATGTCTCTCGGACGACCCTGACGCGTCGTCAGAACGGAAAACACTCTCGAGCGGAAATAATAGTTAAATCACGAAAGATTTTAAATCTAGAAGAAAGGACTATTATTTAAAGGGTACTTAAGCTAGAATCCTAAGGATTTCCTATACGAATTAGTAGTATTAAAGATATAGTAAATTTACTTTATCGCGAACGTGACATATTACTAGTTAGAAAGAACTAGGCCGAAAACTTTATTTGTCGATAACTAGAGCTCTAGACATAAAAAGTACGTTCGTACGATAACTAGAGGGTATTATATAAGGATCTAGAGAAGATTTAGGCTTAGTTTTAGCTTATAGCTAATTTTATAGCTAAATTTAGGATACACGTTAAGGATATATATAACTTTAACGAGACCGGGTTTTTAATAGGTATTCTTAGTACAACTACTATTATAACTAGCTTAGATCGTACGACTAAGCCTAAACTGATCCAGCCTAGTAATTAAGAGTAGGTGACAGTGATTTAGGGTATTAATTTATAGGGCTGGACTATCCTATTATTTATTGTTTTTAAGAGTAAATAATATCTAACTTCCTAGTACGAAAAATAGAATTTACTAGCTAGTTAGAGGATTACTATCTCTGAAAATGACTAGATAATAAATAAAGTTACTCTAGAATAGCTTAAGCACTTTAAGAAGTTTACTTATATAAAGACAGTAGGTACTTACCGTCTCCTAGTCCTAGATAGTTATAAAAGTTACTACTTAGCCGACTTTAAGAAATACTATTATATAAATAACATTCTCACACTTTATATACTAGCCTATTATAAGGGTTAGAACCCTAGAGTGTACTTAGGCTAAAAGCTCTCGCTAAGTACTAACTCTCGCTAAGTACTAACTATAAGTGAAATTCGATTTAGTTTAACGCTACTCTATTCTATTACTTCTAGAAGGTTCTAGTTACCTCTTCTTATATATATAAGACCTTATAGAAGCTACGCT
>MU251946.1:0-16064 GCA_019669835.1 Amylocarpus encephaloides
CTATCTATAAGATAGAAAGAATAGACTTATACCTATAGATATTAAGTTCTATTTATATATTCTAGATATAGCTAGCGGTAACTATTTAAGCTAGTTCTTCTAAGCCTAGTCTATAAACTAGCGTAAGACTATTTTAACTACTTCGTTTATTTATTTAGTAGTACTA
This sequence comes from Amylocarpus encephaloides, assembly GCA_019669835.1. NCBI lineage: Eukaryota > Fungi > Ascomycota > Leotiomycetes > Helotiales > Amylocarpus > Amylocarpus encephaloides. Next base: position 167 of record MU251946.1, read on the forward strand.
TTAGTCTCTAGCGAGAAGGTAGTAAACAACCTACGCTTAATTCGTAGTAGCTTATATACTCTCTTTTATAGAGCGCTTATAAACTATATACCTCTATTAGAGATAATTACTAAAGGTAGGAAGTAATAGAGTAGATATTATTATAGGAACTATTTAGCTACTATTTTAGCTTTAATATCTTCTAGGTCATCTACTATTACCTCTTTACTTAACTAATCTATAATTATAATTATATTTCGATAGTCTTTAGAGACTAGTAAATCTATAATAAAGTTTATAGATATTTTAAACTATATTCGATCTAGTATAGGTAGTAGCTTTAAGAATCTCTATCAGCGAGACCTTTATATCTTATTCCTCTTATAACTATCGTAATTCTATATAAACGTATAGATATTAGTTACTATTCCTAGCTAGAAGAATAAGCGAGCTACTAGTATATATATAACCTTCCTACCTAGGTGCCTATAAAGCGCTATATCGTAAGTTACTTAAATTAGGCGAGCCCTTAGGTTAAGACTATTAGAGACCTATTTTCGTCCCTAGAATAGTAGGTAGTCTTATTCTAATATTATATACTTAGATATAGACACTTTTAAGCTAAGCTCTATAGGAAACCTTCTAGCGCTAGCCTTTGTAGCGCTTAGGGCCTTATTATACTTAGGGTCGCTTACTATAGTCTAATTCTAGTCTATAAGCTCGTCTAGTAGTTCTTCTATTATATAGTCTCGTAGGCTAGTAGAACTAGCCCTAATAGACGAAACGCGAACTATAGAGCTTACTACTAGTATTTTAGGCTTTAGTAGCTATATATTACGGTCCGCTAGTCGCTTATTAGACCCGTTCTAAGGTATATCCTAGTCCCGCCTTAATAGAGCGTTCGCGCGTTTATTTTCCTTACTAGAGATATATATAATATAAAAGTTATACCTAGAGAGAATTAAGGACTAGTGTATCTAGCGCTTCGTAAGCTTTCGAATAGTTATAAAGTACTTTAGATTCTTATAATCTATATATATATTAAACCGCTTAATACTACGTAATTCGGTATTCTATTCTTCTAGGTAGTATACGATAGCTAGTATCTTCTTATTATAAATCTTATAGTTATATTCTACTAGATTATTCTTCTTTAAAAAGAAGGCGTAGAGTACTTATAAGCCTTTATCGCTTAGCTACTATAGCGTACCCTCTATATACTACCTAGAGAAGTTAGTTTTAATATATATAGGCTTATTATAGTTGAATTAGACTAGTACGAGAGCTAAAGTAAATATATCCTTTAGCTTATAAAAGACTACGTCTACTCTATCGTTTTATATAAATTTCTAGTCTTTATACGTAAGCTCTATAAGTAGTCTTACTAGGTCTAAAAACCCTTTAATAAAGCGCCTATAAAAGTTAGCGAACTTTAGAAAGCTATATACGTCTTTAACTAAAGTAGGTACCTTCTAGCTAGTAATAGTCTTAACCTTTTCTAGGTTTATTTTAAGTCCTTTTCTAGCTTCGATAATAAACTCTAAGTACTTAGTCTCTTATACTTTAAATTTATATTTATTAATATCGATTTATAAGCTAGTATTCTAGAGTTACTATAGTACTTAATATACGTACTTATAATACTAGTTCCTACTTCTAGATAAATATATTAAAATGTCGTCTATATAAGTAGAGTAGAATTCGTCTAGGTAGTTATATAGGGTTTAGTTAATATACTTCTAAAAAGTACTAGGTATATTCGCTAAGCTAAATAAGATAACTATCTATTTATATAAGCTATAGTACGTTTAGAAAGTAGTCTTCTATTTATCGTCTTCTACGATCTATATCTTATAAAAAGCGGTAATTATATTAAGTTTAGTAAACTATTATACTTTACTAATATTTCGTAGAGTCTTATAAATAAGTAGTAAGAGGTAGTAGTCCTTCTTCGTAATACGATTTAAGCTACGGTAATTAATATAGAAGCGTAAGCCTCCCTCTAGCTTTTTAATAAATAGTACTAGAGCTACTACTAGTAAATTACTAACGTATATAAACTCTTTATTAAGTAGGTCCGTTAGAGTCTTCTAAAGTACTAGAAGCTCGTCTCGCGACATACTATATAATAGCTCTTATAGAACCTTAGACTACTAATTATTTATAGTTTTAAGTTTAATAGTATAGTTAGTACCTAGTTTACGTAGTAGTACTTAGCGAGAGTCTATACTTAGTAAGAGCTTTTAGTCTAAGTATACTCTAGGGTTCTAACTCTTATAGTAAGAGTTATATAGTTTATAAGAAAGATAGCTAGTATTAATTAGTATATTTATAAATAAAATATTATTTACTAATACTAATATAATAAATAGTCTATTATTTATAGAGCTTTTAAAACGACTTTATATCTTATATAACTCTCTATATAATCTCTAAGTACGACTTTAGTTAGAGGTTACTCTTTTTCTAAATTAAAATTTATTTCTTGTTCTTTTACTTCTTTTACTTATAACTTTATAGTCTTAGTACTAGTAGTAGAGACTTTATTCTTTAAAGAAGTAAAGACTTATAGCTTACGTAAATAACTCTCTAGCTTAGTATTTTAAAAGTCTTAGTATCTAGGTAGACTAACTAGTTTAAAATAGTAGTCTATTATCTAGTAGTATATACTTCTATAGTATATATTAGTATCTTTCTTATATCTCTTTAATCTTTTAACTAGAGTAGTACTAGTAGTATACTACTCTTATAACTAGCTAGAAGAGTCTCTTTTAGTAACTACTACTATAACTAGTATAGACTCTTATTCTATTATATTAGTAGAGGTTTATAGATTATATAACTTTAAATAGTTATTTAGATATACTTACTTTTACTAGAAGTTCTATATCTTTACTTCTTATAGGTTATTAGAAATATAATATAATAGAGCTATATAGTCTAAATATAAGATAGACTTCTTCTAAATAATTAGATACTCTTAAAGCTTATAATTAATAGTAGCTCTTAGATAGTCTTTATATATCTAATCGTCTTATTTCTAACTCTAGACTTCTAGAAGAGTCTATTTAAACTTCTATAAGAAGTTCTAGAAGTCTCTATTACTCTAGTATATTATATTAACTTTTAAGAGAGTCTTATTCTCCTTCTATAGATATATAAAGATAAGGTTTAACTACTTTAGAAACTCTTTAAGTATAAAAGCCTAAGTTATTTTAACGACACTAATTTTAGAGTATATATACTTTACTACTTTCTCTATAAATCGTCTAAAAGTATACTAAATATACTTCTTTCTAGACCTAATAGCTCTAGTATTAATTTTAAGCTTAGCTTCTAGAATATCTTTAAATTAAGAGTATAGTAACTTATTTTCGCTTATAAACTAATTAGAGTAAGAGAGTAAGTGTTTTAGCTTCTAGATTAGATCTTCTAGATCTATAGTAGGGTCTATTTTAAATATATATAACTTCTAATATTCTAAGATTTATATACTATTAAGTACTATCTATAATTAAGTAATCTCTTATTCTAATTATATATTCGTTTCTTATTAACTCTATATAAAGACTATTAGCTAATCTAGTATAGTAGAGGGTTATACTTTATTTACTATACTATCTAGCTACTAGAAGTCGTAGACTTACTTATTATTACTTATAGTACTTACTTATATATATATTATATATATATAACTCTAGTCTATAAGTAATAGATAAGAGAAATATACTTCTACTATAAGAGGCTAGACCTTAAATAACTTAAAGGTAATAGTTTCTAAAATTTAATTAAGAAGTATATAGAGAGTTTATAAAAGCGTAGCTTCTATAAGATCTTATATATATAAGAAGAGGTAACTAGAATCTTCTAAAAGTAATAGAATAGAGTAGTATTAAACTAAATTAAATTCTACTTATAACTAGTACTTAGTAAGAGTTAGTACTTAATAAGAGTTAGTACTTAATAAGAGTTAGTACTTAATAAGAGTTAGTACTTAGTAAGAGCTTTTAGTCTAAGTACACTCTAGGGTTCTAACTCTTATACTTATATAAAGATAGTAGGCACTTACTATCTTCTAGTTCTAGATAGCTATAAAAGTTACTACTTAGTCGATATTAAGAAATACTATTATATAAATAATATTCTTATACTCTATATATTAGTCTATTTATCTTACCTACTATAGCCTTTAGATATTAAGTGTTTTAGGCCTTTAAAGAAAGTATATAGTTAATAAATTAAGAATCTTATTTAGATCTAAATTACTTATATTAGTTAGAAAGCCTTTATATCTATATTTATAAAAGTATTTAAAGCTACTATAACTAAGAAAAATATTTAGAGAGGTCTTAGAGATACTAGGCTTATACTATACGACCTTAAGATAGTAATATTTTAGTTAGATATTAGGTTATCTACTCTAATACCTAAAAAATTCTATCTAGTAACCTTCTATTTATAGGTCTCTAAAATCCTATAGACTATAAAGAACGTAAGCTTATAGATAACTCTAATTAAGTAAAGGATTATATAATATTATAGTTACTTTTTAACTTCTATTTTAGAGACTATAGACCTTTTTATAAAGAGTATAACTAAGGTTATATAAAAGAATATACTTTTAAGAATAGAGCTTAAAAGAGTCTAAAAGACTAATAATAAACTAAGCTATTACTACTATATAAAGTAATAGTTAATCTAGTATAAAGAAACTCTAGATCTATAAGATATCTAAGAGTTAGAGATTTAGACTAATATTTAGAACTAAATTCTTAAGAAAGAAGACTAAAGTAAAGAAAAAAAGAGATAGAGTAAATTATATAATCGATACTATAAATACTATAAATAGACTAGTTATAATAAATAAACCTACTAGAGTAGTAGAGCTACTTTATATAATTTAGAATATATATTATAGTAGTAATTTAAAGCTCTAGTTATAATTTTATCTATAGTTATATAATAGAGAGTTAAGTTAGATAGTTTACTTATTTAGATAGTCTACTTACTTATAATATATATTAGCTCTAGACTTAAATAGAAAGATTATAATATATCTTATCTATATAAAAGATAGATTACTAATAGTTATAAACTATATATTATAAATATATAGTACTATAATAAATACGTTTATCTTAGTTTTTCTAGAAGATTTCCTTCTTAATATATACTATCTTATAGAACTACTCTTCTTTAGTATAGGCTTTAAGTCTTCTTTATAATATATATATTAAGATAAAAATCTTATAGTACTATAGTTAAGTCTTATATTACTAATCTTAAATAGAATTTTAGAATAGTAGTATAAGTATTCTATAGGTCTCTATAGAAACCTTTATAGTCTACTTATGTTTTTTAATAGCTTTCGAGTTTAATAATATATAGGAGAGTATAATAACTCTCGTTAGTTAAGCTAGCGCTAGCTATTTAGATAGGTAAGATAGAATTCTTGTTTAAGTAACTAGAGTATACGTGTTAGAGATCTATAGTCTTATATATTAAAGAATCGAACCCTCTTATAAGATATATATTCTCTAATATTATATCTATTAGATAGTAGCGTTTAGGCACGATTAGATCGTGTTTTAATAGTTATAATTGTGTTAGAAGTTAGTTGTTTACTTTACAAAATGAAGATTTGTTTACGTTCAACTAATCTAGGGCTAGTGCGCGACTTTTGTTAGACCCTGGTGTTAGATTTGTACGTGCTTACGTATCTAAATCAAGGGTGATTACAAGTGCCTACGGGCCACTCTATTAAATTAGGGGAAAGTGTTCGAGGGGAATACTGGGCGTGAGCAGGGCAAGAAAGGGGTTGAAGGGAAACAGGAGTCTAGGGATCAGAAGGGGGAGGGGAGTTAAGGGGGAGGGGGGAGGGGGAAGAACAGGAAGGGGACGCCGTTTCTTCGTAGTTTTCCTTTGTCTACCCGGGGATCGACCCCTACTAAAATACTATAACACACGCCGAGGATTGATAGATAATGCCTTGAAATAGGCTACTAGCCTATTAATATTAGCTAGTAAAGTCCTTAATAGGGGACTTGTCCCCCGGCTAGGAAAATCTTTCCGGAGTACTAAAAAAACATCTTAACCTGTAGCTAGTCTACTATTCGGCTTTCAGACCTGAGGCTCTGGCATCCTACTATAGTCTTTGACTTACACAGGACGTTAAAAGGAAAAAACAAACAAACAAACAAACAAGGACAATATTTTCCATGTTTTAAGGGAAATGCCGATCGAATTCGGCGGGGGTGCTTGGATAAATTGATTTAGAGGATAAAATTTTTAGGGTTAGGGTAAAACCCCTTTAAAAACTGATTCAAGGTAAGAAGAGATTAATTCAAACGCAAAAGGAGATGTTCGCGGAGAAGACGCCGAAACGGTCACCTGACATACAGGCGCCCAGACCTAACCCCACGTGCGCCGCCCTTGGTAACGCTAGCTAGAGAGCTCTTCGTGAACTTTGTAAACTAAAACATCACGACAGTAAACATATACACAACTCTTCATGTCGGTCAGCGACACTGAAACAATCCCTCTCGATTGTCCCGATCGACTATCTCTTCGCGCAACGTTACTAGAGAATTGCAGGACTCGTCTGTACGTCGATCCTATCGAATGGACCGCGGATCATCTACGCCACCTCCGTTACACCCTCCACGACAGGTCTTCCACTAACGACGCTAGCTCCTTAGAAGAGCAGATACACAGAAAGGTACTAGACACGTCTTCATGGGATTATAACAATTTGACTCCCTGGCAAGAAGCGTTATGCGAGTTAGAAGTGTTCGGCTGGGCGAGACGAACCATCACAGAGATGGAAGCATGCGACTCCCTCTTCAGCACATGGTCGGGGGGCGGGATTGAATACCAAAATGTCAGTATACGAGTCATACTTATGACGAGCAACGGTTCTGACCTTGCAGGCGTTCTTCTCTTCCAATTCGATACAATAATCGCGATGTGGCCACGATTCAGCTGCCACTTTTCTATTTCCTAAAGGAGCCCGGGGGGTTATCTTAGGCATATCTCGATCAAACGTGGTGTTCCCATCTTCGATATACTCGTAATAAAGGACATAAAAGATCGCGGCACCGTGCTACTACGACAATTCGTCAAGTACGGAACCTCCCTATTGACCCTTTTTACGTCGGCGCCTTGGTTGCTCTAGCGCAGAAGGCAAACGCAAATGGCATAAAGTCCCCACAGAAGGTAAAGTTCAATTGCCTCGAACAGCTTCTTTCCTAACTTACTTTCATCTAGGTCTCTCTCTTTACCACGGAACATAAGCGGCCTGCGAAAAGCATGGCCTTGTCCACAGAGCTAATTCAATACACGGCTGTCATTTCCGAGGAGTATCTTCAAAAGTTCGACGATCTATATCGTTTTCAAAATTCCTCCCTCCTTATTTCCTAAACATCAATATCGACCGCTGTTGACCTGGCATCCGGCATATACTAGGCGTTAAGGAATACGTCCGGATTAGACACTCCGAATTTGGTTTAAGAGGCTAAAAGAAGAGTCTTAGGGGATATCACACAAGACAATCATGGACGCGGAACGAAATGCGCCCTAGTCGGGGAAATAGATAAAGGCCGCCCATACGTAGCGAAGCCTGACATGGAACCTCCCGTCTAACATACTCTCTCCTAACGTCGTACATCTCCATACATGCTCGAGGTCACGTCATACTAGGACCTCTTTCACAAGCAACGGCGGCCGATTGCCTTCTCCTTTTTCCTTGGCTCTTCCAAGTGGCGCTCGTCCTCAAGGCAAGGGCCACACTTATCGGCACACTCTTAAGTCCTTTTACCACGTCTTTTTATAGATGTGCATTCGCTACGACCACAACGGAGAACATGATAGTAAAGAATCAGCTGCGCTAAGTTCAAAGCCAAACAAGAGGAGGGTGACACCCACGAAATCCAACTTCCTTTAGGATTAGTATACTAGGGATTACAGGAAAGTTGCTAACATGAAACGGGGCCATATGGCTAGGCTTAGGACGTAACCGCGGAGTTTGCGCCAGAGTTTTGCGATCTTAAGGATCTAGCTGAGGAGTTTAGGAACACTTTTTTTAATAACCGAAATCTGGCACCTTTCACAGGAACATACAAGGATCGTAATATGATGTACGATAAGATGATCAATGCATTTAGTAAGGCGATCAGCCACTTGGGATAGGAGTAACAGGCAAATTCATAGGCTAGGCAAGGTGTAGCCTTTAGCAACGTGCGGCGTTTAGTACTGTATATATAATAATAATATAATCTTAGTACTACGGCTTGCCCCCTTCCCTCCCCCCCCGGGGTCGAGCGACCTCTGCTTCGGGAATGGTGCGTACACGGGCCAACCGCCGCTTTCAACGTCTATAAAAGTTCGCGCTCTGCGCTGCTCGGCCATCTTTTTCTTCAATCCCTTCCTAACAACCCTCGCTCGGCCGTTTAACCTACTCCTCTCCAACGAGACCCGCCGAAGCGGGCGCCGGCCTGTGTAAGGTTACTCGCCTTGCAATGGACGAGAACGAGACTGACTTAAGTTCAGGTGCTGTATGCCATCTTATAGCACGTGCGATATTAAAAATGTATCCTCTGGTGTAGTGGTTAGCACCTATTGACTGATACAAATTAATATCTCATTCATTTTGGGTTCCGTCACTGGTTGAACAGATATTGGTTTTTCACAACTTCAGCACTTTGAAGTGACGCCTCGAATAGACCTAGGCAGGCTAGGTAGTGCGCGCCGCCTTCGCGTTTCGTGATTACCTCCTCTCAGGCCAACAACCCTTCCGCGAATCGTCGTTCGCGCCTTTAACGCTTTATTTCTCGTCGGTTGGATCCTAATTCCTCGTGTGTAAAACCGCGACACAGAAACTGCCTTGGCTTTATAATTAGAACCCTTTTGTCGCGCTTGCACAATAATAGAAAGAATTGTCCTCGCGGTTTCATAAAATCATAGTAAGTATAGCTTGACTAAATTATCAACAAGTCTCTGATCTGATGCATTTGCAGATAAAGCAATGGATCTCGATGATTATACCTCGGACATTCTCATCGAGCGTGTCAGCTGGCGCCCACGCTACATCCTGAACTCGATAGTGACTATTCGCGATGCCATACAACCAACTTTTGTTCCAAGGATACCTGGCTCTTCTAATATCAGTCTACTTAACACCTTACCCCCAGAGCTTCTACATATCGTCTTCGAATTACTCGACTTCCGGAGCCTATCACGCTTTGCACGCGTTTGCCATCAAGGAAAAGCGACCGTTGAATCACTGCCGGTGTACCGAGACTTGATTAAGCACGCCTTTACCGCTTTGGCCGCGTTTGGCCGGACGGAACTGATCACTTTCCACTCCGCTGCTTCTATTCATACAGCATTGCTCTCCGAGAAATGCGTAGCCTGCGAGCAGTTTGCACCTTTCCTATTTCTTCCAACCTCCGAGAGGTGCTGTTATGAATGCCTCCATAGAGACCGATCGCTTCGTGTTATAACAAGTGGAATGGTCAGAAAATGCTTCGGACTTACGCCAAAAGACCTTCGCCGAATACCGTCTATGCTTAGTATTCCAGGAACCTATTCAGTTGGTCATACAATCACATACAGGAGGCGAACCAGACTTTTTAGTTTGAAGCAGTCGAAGGCGTTAGGTGTTACTCACCACGGATCGGCAGAAGCAATGGAGCTCTTCGTTACATCACAGAATGCTGGAAAACTCACAACTAACGAGATGCACGATGTCCGATGGCTTACTGGCCATCCTTCTACCATAGGATCCGATGCTAACGTCCCGGTCGACCGTTTTTGTGGAATGGCATCTACTGGATTTCCGGCCTTGCAGCCGAACGATGTCTTGGAAAAAGGCGTCTGGTGCTTAGGATGTCGAGCCAACTTTTTGAACTATCATGGAACCAGAATTCTAGATGCAGAAACTCGGTTACTCGTTTCGGGCGCCGATCCGTTATTGCCTTTACTTGATTTAGAGCATCGGGCAAGATCAAAGTCTACTTTCGTCGAACATATAAGAGTTTGCAAGGGTGCAAAAGATTTGCTTCGAGGACTGGAACCTAGTGTTCAAGCAAGCAAGGATTTTTTGTGACATACATTAAACATATCCTAAACAATGAAACTTTCTGTGTCATTTCTTAATAACTAAACGAATGACTGAAAACAATACAGGTATCTAATATCTCCCTCCAAATACATGATTGAAAACGAGTGACTGAAAGCAATACGCCATCCTCATATACCCATGGAACTCCATTGAACTCAGATGGGAAAATGATCGCCTAGATGTGAATTAAATAGTAACCAAGCCTTCAGCGGTTGGCCTGACGCCCAACGTATTGTGTTGTAGCCTTTCCCTCCTTCGGCATGTGCTTGGAGCAGTAGTTTCTGGAAACGACGTCATCATTATTAGTGCGGTCGCATTGTAGGTTTGTCTCGGCGTTGTACTTTTCATCACACTGCTTGAATTCGCCTTTCATCCTGCACCCACACTGATACACGTGATAAATTTGGGTGCACATGGTGTCGTAGGTAATTGTCTGGAAAAATTGCTGGGCGCTGTGGATCTATCTCTCTAGTCAGTAATATCACAGAGAGTATAGTACATTTAGGTACTAACCGAAAAGCAGAGAAGCAAATGACTTGATGCTGAAGGCACTGATAGGCAGTGTTGGTAGAATTCTAATTAGATAGGTTAGTAAAGGTACAATGTGGAACTGCTAGTAGGCATTCACCAAGGGTTACTTGCCTAATGTCTTGAGGGTTACAGGATTGATAATGAAAGCTTTGATTCAGAAGACAACTCTTGTAGTAATAGGACAACGCAACATTTATACTTCCCGACATATTTAACTACAAGTCAAAGGACTCAAAACTGGCCCTTCTTTACACGCGCGCGCTAAACTGGAATGCGGGTGCGGGGGACTACACTTCTGTAACGTCAATAATAATCACAACTAACAACCAACAATTGTACCCAACAATTGTACCCAACTTTTGCAATCCTGCAACACCAACAACTATCTTATATTACCGCTGGCCCAGGACCTACCCAACTATTACAATGCTGCACCGCCAACAATCATTCCCTCTAAGCATCTAGAACCAACAATTGCTTTACCGATTCGATCAGACAACGTCATTCATACACTACGATTTACAGTAACTTTATACCCGCGCCATCTAATGAGTAGATCGCATTCGATGATTCTACGAGTACATCCTCTTACCATCCTTCCGATATATTCTCAGACTAAGCAAGCAAGAAAAATCCCAACGATGAAATCTCGTACCGTCTCTAAGTCGGAAATCGAGGTACTATCACAAGAAATCAACGAAGACTTTGGATCTTATCGCATTCGGGCCGGACATAGAGTTCACTATGTGACAATGGCAACCGACGTTTTTGATGAAGACACGATGTGTCGTCCGCACCTGCTCATACCCCAACTACCCGATTTTCCAGACAAAAAATGGACAATAATGGAAGTGAGTCGCAAATCCGACGGTTCTTTGACATTCGATCTCTCATTTGAGGCCTTACCAGCCGTAAAGACGATATGGCATCCAACGACCATCGACGTGCTATCTTTAGAGAAAGTCACGCGGCACCGATCCGGAGTCCACGAAGTACTGTTTTCCGGCCTTCCAGCCATTTGCAAAACTGCATGTTTCGGGTGGCAAATCCCTAGAATCGAGCATGAGACCTACACATATTCGGTGATCGAAGAATACCGAGAGCCTGGGGATCCCGTCATCACTCCTGCTTTCTTGGCTCACGTGACGGAAAATGGGCGGGTGATTGGTATGCTGCTTGAGAAGTTGGAGGGCGACTTTGCATCGATAGATGATCTACCGGCATGTAGAGAAGCCCTCGAAAACTTTCATCACATGAATATGGTTCATGGAGATGTAAACCGCTACAATTTTATCCTCGATCGGTCGAAGGAACCTATTCATGTTCGCCTCGTTGATTTCGAACATGCTGAACCATATGAGGAATCGAAGGCGCTTAAAGAGCTCCAATCATTGTCGTCGGAACTAGCAGAAACGACTGGAAGAGGCGGATCAGTTGTAGTAGTTGATAGTGTTTGAAAATGAAACCCTTATTGCCGTGCTCCTTCCAGCGGATTGTGCTGCTAAGGAACTTCTTGTAGCACAAGGGATAGCAAATTTTGATAAATCGTATTTTTCCGTTGCTCATTTGTAAATGGTTCTTGATATCGGGAGGGTTTTTGAAGAGGATTTCAAAGGGACAGGGAAACTTGATGATTATGAACGCTACCTGTAACCAGTGCATAATTGCAGCAGTCTTGATTTGGTTTGGTACTCTGGTTAAGGAGGTGACAGCTACTAGGAATAATAGTAGTAAGGTCGATGATAAATTGGGAGTTTACTCAGGGATCTATAGGACAGTTTTATTTAGCCGGTTAAGGTCATTTGAGAGCTGGGATATTATATCCTAACCATGAGGCTGTTGGTATTTGGGCCCAGATACTAGGCGGTGAGGGTATTCTACCCACGTAAAATAATCTAGGGTCTAAAACAGGGGCCTCAGATACTAGTCCCCATATCAATTTCTGGGACAGGAGCTCATTTCCCCCGCTACAGTAGCCATTGACCCCCTTAAAGCTAGTCATGTCTCTGTGATAATGTTCGTAAGCTCGGTCTATAGTTTGAACCTAAAGCTAGAAATATAGCGTAAGTAAAACCCTACTCTTAAGTTACTCTAACCTACGTCTCGTCGATCTTTAGAGTTATTATTTAGTTAGCTAGAACTTCTAAAACTATAGTCTACTAGGTTATCTATTACGTCTACTCTAAAGTACTAATCTATATAATTTATAGGTATATAATCTTAAACGTAGCTAATTATTTAGCTAATAAGTATAAAAATACTAATAGAAAGTTCTAGAGTATAATTATAACTAAATATTTAAATCTATAGCTTAGCTAGCTATTAAATATAGACTTCTATTATAGACCTAGAAATTCTATTCTAGCTATTAATAGTCTTACTATTTAAAAAGAGTTTATATATAAGAGCTATAGATTTTTAACTACTAGCTAGAAGAAGCTAAAAGTTTATTATAAAAATAAGTATATATAGATATTAAGTAAATAGGTTCTAGAACGTTAGTCTAAAGTTTAACTAGAGATTTTCTTTACTATTTCTAGAGATATAGTCTATTATTTTTATATAATAGTCTCTAATACTAACATCTAGAAAGCTAGTAGAGTAAAGAAGAGAATAAGTTAAAAGAGCTAGTCTAACTACTACTTAGTTAATAATATTAAGAAATAATAAGTATATAAGAAGAAGAAGTAGAAAGAGATATAAAAAGTTCTAGCTAAAGATATAAATAAGTATAAGATAACTAACTAGTTAAAAAGAGTTAGATAGTAGAGTTATTTCTAAGAGTAAGATCTTACTAAGATCTATATATATAGTTATATACCTAGCTAGAAAGATAATAAGCTATAGAGAATAGCTACTATAATAAACTAGTTATTCTTTTATTACTATATTAATAGTCTAAAGATTATACTATTAATAATATAACTTCTTCTAGTTAGTTTCTACTATAATAATAGTTATAGTTAACTATTTAGTTTATTATAGAGAAAGGTAAGTAAAAACTAGAATTTAATTTACTAGATATAGTTTATTTACTACTATCTAAATATCTACTACTTAGAAAATATAGAGCTATTTAAGAAACATAGATTTTACTTTATAGTTATATAGAGATAGAATCTTAAAATCTTATAAAAGTATCTTAAAGATAAGAATTACTCTAAGATTAATTTAGAAGAGAAGTTACTATAGATATTAGTTAGTTTCTAGATATAACGTCTTAATAGATATTTATTTCTAAGCTCTCTTTAGTATTTAATTAGTATCTTAGAAATTAATAAAGAGATAGAGTAGTTTAGGTCTATAAATCTATTTACTTATATACTAATTATTAAAATAAGAGTCTTTAAATAGTACTTAATAATATAAAGTCTTAATAGTTAAGATAAAAAAGATCTAATTTCTATTATTAGTTTTCTCTAAGATATATCTTATATATATCTAGCTTCTTAGTTTATATTCTTTTTATATCTTATTAAGAATAACTCTACTATCTAGTAGGTAGTAGCTTTTATCTTATATTATTATATCTATTATAGTTTAGAACTATATAAGTCTTAGAAGTTAATTATCTAATCTTATCTTTAGTTCTAAGTTAGTCTCTTATATAAGATAAATTTATTAAGCTTCTACTTCTTCTTCTCTCTTTAGATTATTCTTCTTATTCTTTTAATTAATATTTAACTATCTTATTCTTAGTATTAATCTATAATATTAGAATAATCTTATAATTATAAGAAGTTATATAACTAGATAAGTTTACGTACTATAAAAGAATTTATAAAATAGTAACTTAAGATAATAGTAGAGAAAGTAGTATAGTTATAGTAAATTCTATATATACTTAGTAGTTATATAACCTTTTAAATATCTAAATAAAATCTTAGATAAATTAGTTTACATAACTTAGTAAAGTAATTATAAACTAGAATAAGATTATATAATAATAGAGTAAAATAATTATAAACCTCTAGAACTCTTAAAACTTAAGAGTCTCTTATATTACTATATTTAATAGCTTCTTATATATAATAGTACTAGTATATATATTAGAAAGCTTCTTATATAAAGCTTTAAATAATATAAATATAGTAGATAAAAATACTTTACTAAATACTTATAAACTATAATAAAAGAAATATCTTCTCTTTAATCTAAAAGTCTTTAAGAGAGACTATATAATACTTTTAGTATAACTTAACTAAATAGTAGTAAAGATAATTATAGACTTAGAGAAAAAGCTCTACTCTAAGTTACTTTATAGATTATAATAAAGATTAGAAAAGCTAGCTTCTCTAAAGCTAGTAATTATATCTTTTTATATAATAGCTAAGTATTCTTAATTAAATAGATTAAACTAGTATATTAAAATAAAAAGTTTATAGTAATAGCTCTTTAATAACTTTTAAAGAAAATATATAATAAGCTATTTTACTTATATATTACTAACTCTAAGAAGAACCTCTAAGAAGTAGAGAGAATTAGTTAGAAAGATACTATTAAAAAGAATTATCTATACTCTATCTTATTATTTAATATCTTAGTTATACTTAGAACTTAAAAAGACTAAGATATCTTACTAAAAGTCTTTATATACTATTATACTTAATAATTCTAGAACTAAGAGAGTAGAAATAATAATATAAATTAAGAACTAACTATAATCTATATAGAAGTCGTAGTAATAAATATATACTCTTAATAAGTTATAAAATAAGTCTCTTAGTTAGTCTAAGATTAATAAAGACCTAATAGCTAGTATTTCTACTATAGGTTCTTAGATTATAGAATTTAATTTTATAAGCTAGTATCTACTAAGAGATCTATTTATATAAATATAATTTCTAATAAAAATAAGAACTAAGAAATTATATAAAATACTTAGATTAAAGAAATCTCTAAGAAAGAGTTAGAAAATAAATAGCTCTTAGTAATAGATACTATTAAGAGTAAGAGAGAAGTTTATATCTAAAGAAGATATAAAGAAAATAAGAGAAGAAAATAAATAATCTATAACTTACTATTAATACTTTAGTAAATAGAGAATATTTTACTTATACTCTCTCTTATACTAGATATATATTATATAGTATTATATTTAAAGTCTTTATAAAATAGATCTTCTTAAAGTATACTAAGATTTTCTTATAAAGTATAGTTATATATAATACTCTATAAATAGATATAATTAATAAGATAACTATTTTAAAGATAGATATTAAAGATTATATTAAACTCTAGATATTCTTATATATTATACTATAAATT